>PVJH01036150.1:0-19041 GCA_004026705.1 Nesogale talazaci | reverse complement strand
TTTTAATCGAGAATAAACCCCAATCCCTGTCAATGGTGTCCCACTTAAAATCTTGTCACTTTACTAAGAGTCCACTTGTCTTCGATCTGTGAGTTACTTGCTCCAACACCTGGAATAGCATGGGATATACCCATTCAGCAGCATCATTTTTATATGGAACTTCTAAGATCTGGAAGAGACAAATTTGACCAACATGTTAAATACAGAACAACAGATGGCAGATAGTTTGGCTCAAGGAAGGTAAGTAGCTAGATTTTTGGACAGATATGCTACCAGTCATAGTTTAGGTCCAAAAGATTGAAGCAGAATTCTTTCTGCTACCTTGATCTTTTTGTGACCTATATAAGAAAAAGGGTTCTTTCTATATCAGAGAGCTTTAAGACTGAGGCCTAAAGTAAAGCTTGTTTGAGTGCTTTAAAGTATGTTTTACAGGCCTTGTCTCATTTCAGTTCTTTGAATTCTCCTAATTTAAAAGCCTCAAAAAGGATTTGCCATGTTTCCAAATTTGAGGATCCAAATTCCGCAGTAAACTGATATTCCAGGAGAAACATGGTAGGTTTAGGAATAAAAGTTACTTATTTCCCTGGTCTCAATAAAAATAAAAATCTTTCCTTAAAATGTAGGCAGGAAGCTTGAGACCAACTAGAAATTGGTGGGAAAATAAAGAACCCTTCCCAGATGCAATGCAAGGGAGGAGTGAGAAATCTTTTTCATGAGGACTCATTGATGTCAACTACTTGGATATTAAGAAAGCACCAAGGTTTAAGTAGTCCTAATATCCAGGAGAAAGATATGGACTTACCCAGGGCTCCTTGAGTGTGATGTAAATGGTGTTCTTGGAGAGAGCTTGCGTCCAGATGGATTTGTTTGTTACATCATTTGCTTAACTGCATTTGTATACCAGATATCCCTGGGGCCCTACACTGAAAACATGTAGAAGGAGTCTTCCCTCCAATCCCTTTGTCTTATGGGGAATCTCCCTGACAATCACATTAAACATGACCTGACATCTGACAGTCACAACAAGTAATTAGGCACTGAGGTTGTCTGGATTTCACGAGCAACGCTGCTTCAGGGTCTAGAGCCTTTATTGACCATAATTGTGGCCCTAAGAATTTTGACCTTTTGGTGTCCTCTCTTTCATTTTTTCAGTCTAGGTCAGTGGTTTTCAACCTTTCTAATGTGGCAACCCTTTCATACAGTTTCTCATTTTGTGCTGACCCCTAATCATAAGATTGTTTTCACTGCTACTTCATAATTGTAATTTTGTTATGGTGATGAATCGGGTAACCCCTGTGAAAGATGTCTCTACCTCCAAAGGATTCGTGAACCACAGGTTGAGAACCGCAGGTCTAGGTTTTGTACACTATAAATGTCACAATAAGGTTTATAGTTCCAAAGCTTTATGCTGGAGCTTACTATGGATATCAGGGCTGAATGGTTAATGAAACAAGCATACTGTTTTTCCTTTCAGCTGATTCTGGATCTAAATTGGTAAACTTCTGGAGCACCCGTACTAAGCTAAGTCTTAAAGGCTGAAGGGCTTTCTTCTTTTTCTTGAATGACTTACATCACTTTAGAATAACTTATTGGCTTAATTTAAATGTCTTTCATCTTTTAAATTAGGCAACTCTGCAGATAATCTCCAGCTACTCTCTACATCAGCTTTTCCTTCCTGGTAGTTCTACTGTAGATCTTGCTCAGGGATATCAGTAACTATACCCATCTTTTTCCTACAAAGATTCTGGTAATCTTGAATTACTGATTATTGGCAGCCCAAATCTTAATCACTTAGCTTAATCACTAGAGCTTCATGCTGATGTTTTAAAGAGACAAACATCCATCACTGAATAAACTTCTGTAGCATTCTGATGCTAATAGCTTTGCCCGAGATTTGAATAGCTTAAATTATAGTGAATTCTTTCTAAGTAGTTACAACAGAGGATATTTTTAAATTGCTCACAATATTCTCACATGAAAACTTAAAGAAACATTTTATCTAATTAGTGGCTACTTTATATTTCTGGATCAGCTGAAATTAATGAGCCTCCTCGCCATTTAGAGTTCTAGAAATATTGATTTGCCTCCAGACTCCTGCTTTTTCAATTATTTGGTGGGTAAGTGTGGTTGATGACCCTGGTTGACTTCATTGAGTGAATTAAATTCACCTGACCTAGGTAAGCCAATCCAGGTGCAGGTCATCTGGCTGCAAGGCTGGAACTTCTGAGCATGCTCAGACCCTATGCTAGCTACCTAACATTCCTTCTTGAAGAGATATGGACCCAAATCTTTGGAGTCCTGAGCGACAACATCTCTAGCTACTTTTTGCTGACATGGGACTTTGGATCCATACCCTTCCTACTCCATTATCCATTCAGGTTCCAAGATGCATATGGTTGAGGTGTCCTGGAGATGGCACATTGGTTCAGAGGCCTTGGTAACCTGAGAACTTCTGGAAAAATAAACAAACAAATGAACAAACAAGTGAATAGTGTAAGTGAGACAAGGGTAAGGGTGTGAGGTGGTAGTGCCCTTGGAGTTAGGTTAGAGTCACAGGAAAGGAATAAAAATCTTAAGACTAACAGACTTTGGTGTTTGTTCATTGTAAACACAGGAATGGGGTAAAACCATTCACTGGCCTAAAGGCTGTGAGCTGTCTGAGATAGAGTCATCTGTGGAGCACTTATCTGTCCTTGGGTGGCATTAAAATCCCATCCTAAGCTCATCCAATGGCTCACAGGAGTACTCGTCTGTGGTTTCCACCTCGGAGGGGTCTGATGGTGATGGTTTCCAGGGTTTCACCTGTGTGTAATGGATCCAAGCACTCTGCACTAGAACTTTGACAGCAGTGGTGGTAAAGGGAATTGCTGGCAAAGGTCCTTTCCAAACCAGTTGAAGCTGAGTATTAGGGAACCCATCCTTCCAAGTTTTCATAAGAATTAGGTCTCCTGACTGGCACAAAGGTGGTAGCTTTTCCTTCTCTTGGGTCTGTGTGAGCCCATATTGATGAAATGCCTCCTGTCATTGGGCTACTTGGGTGGCACATTGCTGTATTAAGTCCACCTCAGAGTCTCTAGCTGGCTCTGTTATAAGAAAAGACCACCCATATAAAACTTCATAGGGGCTTAAACACATGGGAAAATCAATCATAAGACATAACAGAGCTATTGGTAGTGCATCTTTCCAACTCATCTGAGTTTCTTGTGTCAGCTTTCTAAGGGATAACTTCAGGTGTTGATTATCTCTACCTGTCCTGAAGACTGAGGCCTCCTGAAACAGTGGAGATGATAGGTTATTCCCAAGTTTTGGGAGACTGCCTGAGTGATTTGGGAGGTGAAAGCAGATCTGTTATCACACTAGTGATTTGGAAAGCCCAACTCAAGGAATTATTTCCTGAAGTAAATTTTTAGCTACTGCATGGGTCTTCTCAGTGCTGATGGGATAAGCTTCAATCCACTCAGTAAAGATGTCTATAAAGATCAGTCTGTTGAAGGGAGGGGAGGGAGGACTGACCTCCAGGTTGGGGAAGGATAGACTGAGGATGGTTTGTGGAACATTAGTTGGAGAATATCTTTAGTGCAGTGCAGCAGGAAACCAAAATTGAGCTAGGGCATCATGGGGTATCCTGAGAACCCCAGACAGGTGCCATAGAACCACAGAACACTAAATCCTGGATCTTGGGAATGCACAACATGCTTCAGAGATTCTGTCGGTGACATTCTATATGGGATCTCCAGTGGGTGAACCAGACCCTACCTCAGACATACTGAGGACATAAGCCAGAAAACCCATGGTGTCTGAGGAAGCAGAAGACAACTGTACCAAGAGGGGTGTACCAAGGTTGGCAGACAAAAAAGGTCTTGCTACATCAGTGACCTGTACACTGTATTAAGATACATATTTCTACATTTCAGCAATCCTGTGATGGTCATTCTGTTATATTTTGCTTATGCTTATTCATATCAGGGTGTACCTCAGAGGAGTGTCACCATTGGGGGTCACCCTCTTGAAATTATGTTATCTGTTTCCCTGTTTTTCAGTAAATGAAATCCAGGTCCTGCTCAATAGTCACCCTCAAGAAGGGAAGACATAAAATAAGGGTGCTATAAAAAAATGTGAGGGTGCATTTATTTATTTTTTGAATTCTAGTAAATAATTTTATTGGTGCATTTACAGCTCTTATGACAATCCATACATCAATTGTGTCAAGCATATTTGTACATATGTTGCCATATTTATTTCAAAAATATTTTCTTTCTACTTGAACCCAGGATATCATCTCCTCTTGCCCCCCCCCGCTACCCTTATGAACCCTTCATAATTTATAAGATATTTTAATTTTCATATTTTACACCATCCGCTGTCTCCTTTCACCCACATTTCTGTTTAGATGGTGCACGGCCATCAGATAAAATAGAGTCTGGGGTCTCAGCCTTGTCTCCAAACAAGCAGACATCTAAGTGAGATGTCAGCTAAGTCCACATAGTCATCAGTCACTGAAAGATTGAAATGCACACAATCTGAAGTTGAAGAAGCTATTAGTATCAGAGGTTTAATTGTGAGAATCTGGTGTGCAGAAGACAATGGATGACAATCAGGGGCCGACCAAGATTCACTTGTGGAAATACATAGCATTTAAGCCTCTAGAGAACTCCCCTGATCTGAAATTCAGTAATGGGATGAAAGTGGTCACTAAACAAAATGCTTGAGAGAGAGGAGTACAGAAGCTCAAAGGCATAAATCTGTTCTGAACAGTTAAAACTCTGTCAGTTGATTCTCGCTATCATGCAGGTTGAATCTGATCTGGTTTCCAAAATATTCTGTAATTTTGGTTTGCATCGTTTTGTTCGGTTTGTGTTTATTCATATTAGAGTGCATCTTAGAGGTGTTATGTCAATGGAGGTTACCCCCTTGAAGCTGTGTTATGCTTTTCCATTTTTCGGTATATGAAACTCAGGATTGATAAACCTATTAGGACTTCAATTAGAATCAGTGTTTCAGGGTTAGTGGGGTATAGTGTTGGTGGTGGGGTATAAAAGGAAGATAATGTCAAGGAGTGGAAAAATAATGTTTGGAAACTGATTTTGGTAGCAATTATACAATTCTACTTGATGTGATTGAAATATAGAATGATATGTTATATGTATTAAACCTCAACTAACAAAAAGCATCTTACAAAAATATATTCCATATATACTTGAGTATAAGCAGACCTGAATATCAGCCAAGGCATCTAATTTTACCACAAAACAGGATTAAAAATGTTCTGAGAACTTGACTTATAAATGAATATATACTGTAATCTTTTTTAAAAAAACAATCTAAACAAGATGGCTGACTGAAATCACACACAACTACACAAGTCTGAGTGCAATATACAGGGCAATTTCTCCAAGAAATAAATACACTGAAAATAATAATCAAAACAACACAGAAATAGATGAAGGACAAAAATGTTTTTAACTAACAATAATATAACAATAACTAACAATAGTATAAACCACATACACACAAATCATGGAAAAATCACCTCAACAACTACCAGAGGGGTTGCATCAGGAGGGATATCCTGAACTTCTGAGAAATAAGAAAACTCAACTTAGAAGCTAAGTAGGCCCAAATCTTTTAAACTGGGAGAGCAGCAATGTCTGTGACAGACTTCTGTTTATCACTGACCCACTGGCACAAGGCACTTCTGTGAGCTCTGTTCCTCCTCAGGACAGTGAATTTTTCCCAGTCTCTGGGACAACTCTTCCAGTCAAACCTCTTACCTCAATGACCTTTGGGGTCCCAGGTGGCTATCAGGTTGTACTTATAGCTTGATAAAAGCATCATCGTTACTGAAGTTTCCATTTTCATTTTTTCCCCATCATAATTTTTCCACTTCTTTAAAGGGAGTTGGGATTTGGATCTTGATTTCATTGTATTTGTTGATTGCGTTAAATAGTATTGGCATTTTCACAATATTAATCTTCATATCCATACAAATGGGATGTGCATACATTTGGGTAGGTCTCTTTTGGTTTCTGGTAATAATATTCTGTAGTTTAATTTGTGCAGATCTTTTGTGTCTTTGGCTACATTTATTCTTAGATATTTCACCTTCTGTGTGGTTAATGTGAATGGCATTTTTTTTCTTGATATCTTTTTTGGGAGGAATTCTCACCATTATATAGAAATCTGATTGATTTTGGCCTGTTAATATTGTAAATTGCTATTTTGCTCAATCCCTCAATTGTTTCCAACAGTCTTATTTTTGGCGGCAGGGGGGAGATCTTGAGATTCTGTCTCTATAAAATCCTATCATCTGCTAATAACAAGAGCTTCACTTCTTCTTTGCCCAATTGTATTCCTTTAATTTCTTCTTCTAGCCTAATATTCTGGCTAAGACTTCCAGCACAATGTTGAATGCAAGTGATGATAAGGGGAATCCTTTTCTAGTTCCCATGTTTTAAGTTTTTCCCAATTGAGTGTGACAACTGCCATCATTTTTTTTCATATGTGGCCTTTATTATATTGAGGGATTTCCCTTCTATTCCTATCTTATTGAATATTTTTTATTGGGAATGGATGTTAGATATTGTCAGATGCTTTTTCTGTACCTATTGATAGGCTCTTGTGGTTCTTACTCTTATTCTTGTCTGTGTGGTATATCACATTGATTGTTTTTCAAATGTTGAATCATCCTTGAATCCCTAGTATGAATTCAACTTGGTCATGATGAATTATTTTTATAATATGTTGTTGGATTCTATTGGCCAGGATTATGTTGAAAAAAATTGTATCTGTGTTCAAGAAGGGTATTAGTCAATAGCTTTCTGTCTTTGTGGTTTCTTTCCCTGGTTTTGAGATCAGGGTTAGGCTGGCTTCAAAAATGAGTTTGGAAGTTTGCGGTTCTTTTCTTTATTCTGGAATAAAGAATTCTATGTAGAATTGGTGACAACTCTTCCTTGAATAGTTGGTTGAATTCTGCTGTGAAGCCATCTGATCTGAAGTTTGCATAGTTGGAAGATTCTTGATGACATTATCTATTTCTTCTTTGGTATGAGTGTGTTCAAGTTTTCTATATCTGTCTGTGTTGAGATAAAGCATATCTTTGTAGGACTTTGTCCATGTCTTTTAGATTATGAAACTTGCTGGAATATATCTTTTGTCTTACTGTGTTTTTCTTTGTATATTATTTGGATCTCTTGTGATGTTACTCTTTTCATCTCTAATTCTAGATATTTGTATCTTCTCTGTCATTTTTAAGTTTTGGAGAGGTTTGTTGATTTTGTTTATCTTTTCAAAGAACCAACTTCTTGTGTTGATTTTTCCATTGTTTTTCTGTTTTCCATCTCATTTTTTGTTCTGCTCTAGTTTTTTCATGATTTCTTTTCTTCTGCTGGAGGGTTTATCCTGTCATCCATGTTCTAAGTGCTGGATGTGTTGTGTTAAAGTGTTGATAATGTTTTTCTCATTTTTTAAGTATGTGCATCGATTGCTATGACTTCATCTCTGATATCTGCTTCTGCTGTGTCACATACATAATCGCATGTTGTGCTATCACTCTCATTAAAACTCTTAATTTGATTTCTAATTTGAATTAATGTCCAATCTTTTAAAAGCAGTTTGTTACTGAGTTCCTAGGCATTTGCCTTTAAGTTCTTGTTCTTTCTGTTGTTGGTTTTCACTTTTATAGAATTGTGGTTTCAGAAGATCGTTTACATGATCTCTGTATTTTTGAATTTGGTAAGACTTGCTTTGTGACCCTTCATGTACTATTTTAGGATATGTGCTACATGTGCTAAAAACATGATTTTGTGGTTGTTGTTGTTAGTACTCTATACAGGAGGTTGAGGTTTTTGATTACATTATTCAGGTCTTTTGTTTCTTTATTGCATTTCTTTCATATTGACCTATCTTTCCTTGAGATTCGTGCATTGAAGTCCCCTATTATTATTGTTGATCTGGTGATTTCTCTTTTTATCTCTTTGAGGATTTGTTTCATGTGTTTCGAGGGTCTTTTGTTGGATGTGTATTCTTATTATGGCTATATGTTCTTAGTCCACTGATCCTTTGGTTACTATGTAGTGTTCATTTGCCACTCCTGCCTTTTTTATTGCCATTAGCTTACTAGATTTTTCACCTGCAGTGGTGTGGTAGTTACATAATTTGGTGTCACTTTGGGACTTGAGAGGATTAGGAGTGAAGGGGTAGAATCTAGTCTATCAAATCGATCATAGCCAATGAGGCCTCTGGGTGGACATAGCCTTCTTAGAATTCTGAGAATTCCTGTATTTCCTGATTGGAATTGGGAGACTCTTATCTCTCTGCTCACTTCCTTGTAGAGTTTCCACCAACAAGGCTGAATCTCTGCTAGACATCCCATGGACCTACCCCAATACAGCCAGAACGCTAGACCTGGGGAAGTCATATGGAGAATCCTGCCAGCACTGTAATTCTTACAATGCCATTTGAGCTACATTTCCCACCCACTGGCCTGTGATCTTCCTGCATTTGGCATCACTGCATGTGTTTCATGAGTCCTAAAAGGACTTTCTAGATTGGTGTCAGACATATTGGTTAATAGCAGACAAATGGACTTGATCTGGACTGAGTCGGGATGTTTTCTCAGCTTTCATTTGCTCTTGTATATAACCCTTTTTCTTATTCACATATGAGTCTCTATGAATTTGTTTCTTCAGTCTTCCCAGACTAATGCACGTGTTTACAAATTGGGCTGTGATAGATCATGTAGACATGGTCCACAGTTTGAAACTGCTAGTAGACCTGAGAGGGCTTTCTACTCCCTTAAAGAGTTACAGTCTTGGAAATCCACAGGGGGTCGCTATGAATCAACATTTACTTGATGCCCGTGAGTTTGGTTTTTGTTTTGTATCATTTTTTGAGTCATAACCTGTTTTTGTCTGTGAGTTTGAAATATGTTTCCTGAAGGCAGTGTATTTTTGGATTTTGTCTCCTAATCTACTCTACTACTTTATCATTTGATTCATGCATGTAGTCCATTTTCATTCAATGTTATTATTTTTAAATGTGGATTTATTGCTGTCATTTTGTAGTATTTGTATTTGGTGGTTCATCTTATTTGAGCAGTGGGTTATTCTTGTCATTGTTCCCTCTATATATTTCCATTGTTTGGGGTGATATTTCAAGTATTGGTTTCTGGGTGGAGTTACACATTGTTGTGGTCTGATATTTATGTCTTGTTGTTGTTGATTTTCTGACCATAGAGATCCAGTTAATTTTTTTGTAGTGCTGATTTTGCTTTTACAAATTATTTAAGTTTTTCTTTATTTGGAAATATCTGTATTTCTCATACACTTTTGATGGATGACTTTGCTGCATAGAGGATTGTTGTTTGGCAGTTTGGGGTTTTTATATTTCAAAGTTTGGTACATGTTGCTCTATTGTCTTCTTACCTGGATAGTTCCTTGTGATAGTTCTGAGCTTGTCATTAACAGATTTCCTTTTCAGGTAACTATTCTTTTTCTCTAGCTTCTCTCAAGAGTCTTTTCTTTTCCTTGAAGCTGGATAATTTGACTGTTTGTCTTGATTTATTCCCCTGATTCCTAACCCATTTGAGTTTATTCTGCTTCCTGAATTATTAGTGTCCCTGCATTTCAGATTGATATTGGGGAAAATGTATTTCATGAATCCTCTCACTATTTTCTCTGCAGATTTGACTGTTTCTCCCTATTCTATCCAATGAGATATAGGTGGTTTCTCTGGATAGTTTCTTACATCATTCTCAGACTTTCTCAGATTGTTTTGATTTTTTTGTTGATTATTTTATTCATTGACTATAGTTTGTGTGACTCTTCTCAAGTTCACTGATTTGATTTTCCTTTTCTTCCATTCTGTCCCTCAGTTCTTTTACTGTATCTCATTGTTTCATTTTTGAGTTTATTTACAATGTGAAGTTTTGTAGTATCTCAATATCTTCCCTTGTTTTTAGCATTTATACTAAGATTTCTTGTAGGACCGTAAACATCATTCTTATATATTCTCTTTCTGGTAGTGCTAGGGTTTTTTTTCATGTATTCTATTGGATTTGGTGATTTTTCAGTAGTTAGATTGTGTGTTTCTCTTTAAATTGACCAGATTTTAAGCGGGACACCATTGATGAGGGCGGTGGGGTTCTTGATTAAAAATTTGTCCTACATGGAGCAACAAAAATTTTCATAGAATGCAAAAATAATATTGTAATAAGTTTATTTTAATTTTAAAACATGGCAGAACGTTGTTAAATTGTTAAAAAGCAGCGCATCTGGTCACCTTAGTGTTGACTTATATTTGTGAGACATAGTGGTGGAGCTATACGTGGTGGGTGAGTAAGCATCTAGGTTGTTTATGAGTACTGTCCCTTTAGGTCACAGAAAAAGAGCATAGTAAGAGTGGGGAATGATATGTGGCAGTGAGGACGAATTTATAGAGTGGGGTATATAGGGAAAAAATAGGAGGGGTAGGGATACAAGAGCATACTATAATTGATAGTAATAATAATAGATTGTCTTCTTTGCAAATCTATTTAAATTTTATAGATTGGAAAAAAGGATTTTAAGAGATGTCGTAGTACTTGTTATTGAATAACTGAATATTGATGTGTATTTCACTAGGAAAGTGAGAGAAAGGTCTTGAGGTAGTGGTGGGTGAGGTAGGCAGAAAGTGTAAGCTGATACATATATCAGCCCTTGTAACAATAAAAAAGAATTAAGGGAAAAAAAGGAGGAATTAACAAGCTAAGTAGTTCTTACAGCTAAATATCCCAAGCCCCTTGCCTGAAGGCTGCTCACTCAGATTCTCTCTAATTTTAGGGAGTGATGCCCTATTATGCTCTTGGAGAAAGGAATGTAGTGGGAGGAAATGTCACAACTGCTCCTGTTTGGGAGGTGAATGTAGTCCCAGAGTTTGTGGTGAGAGATCTGCAGTGCAAAAGTGTACACTGATTAGCCTATGACAGTGAATAAAATGTGCATACATTGCAGGGCAAAAGAAACAAAGATAGATGTCTGTTTTAATTTGGGAGTTGGGGGATCTAAAAATCGTTATCTCCTTGCCCAAGGACCACACTCAGTTTCTCTTTGGATTTCTTCCATCAGAAGCAGAGCTTGGAGTCCTATTGTGATTTTAGTGAAAGAAATGTGATAGGAGTGCCTGGCCCTCTACTTCTGTGTGGAAGAGGGTTGCAGTCATGGGCTTGTGTGAGAGAGATTTGCAATCTTGGAAGGCCTTCCCTTGATTCAGGGGAACCATGTTTTCTTTTGTGTTATGTGTATGAAATTTTGGTGGGTTCTTACCCCCAAATGGAGTCTGCTTATGGTAGACTGGGGCTGCCTGAGTGGATAAGAAAGGAGCTTCTCGGGTTGCTCTATCAAGATGAGAGGCCCAATAAGTCTAAAAGGGTCATTAATTGACTTACTACATAATAGACAGAGAACACAGTAGCCAAAATGTAATGTAGGAGTGAGCAGGTGGGAAATGAGCCCCTGATCTGATGGCCTTCATTTTCTTTGATTGCTAGTAGCAGAGTCTGGTGTAGGAGTTAGGTAAGCATGGAGCCAGGTGGGAGGTGTGATAGGGGCTATTAGAGAAAGTGGTTGAGGTCCTAAGGATCTGAAAAAGTGGTAAACTATATTTTTTACACTGTGAGTGATTCTGGGCAAGGCTGGACATGCAATTCATATTTGTGTTAGTCTGGGTAGACTGGAGAAACAAATTCATAAACACACATGTTTATAAGGGAGAAGTTTATATATCAGAGGAATATACATTGAGAAGGCATCCCAACCCAGTCCAGTCCAAGGTCATAAGTCTGATATTAGCCCATTGGTATGTCCCATACCAATCTATATGTTCTCTTCAGGCTCACGAAGCACATGCAATGTCATCAGGACAATCACAGAGCCGTGGGTGCAATGTCTTGTGTAATTAGTGATGATAGATGCTTCTCAGCACTGGTGTGGTTGTCTCAGTAGCTTCTTAAGCATCTCAGAACTGGCAGAAGTCTCTACATGGTTTTTCTGGCTTCAGAAGTCTGGTTCCTTCAGGGTAAGCCCATGTGACTTCTCCTCTGGGATGTCTCACAGGAAGTCAGCCTTGTATCTTGTCAGGGGAGCATTCTCCAAGGGACTGAGTCGGAAGTCTCTCATATCCAAGGGGGGAAAACAGCCACATTTCACAGAATTCTGATGAGAAAGCCATGCCCACACAGAGATCTCATTGGCTTTCTCCAGATTGACAGGTTAGACTCCACCCCTACATTCCCAATCCTGAAATTGACACCAGATTACATGAGTGCCATAATCCTCCATGCAGCAGTCCTGAGGGTCAGATGGAAGGGGGAATGGGTATGATAGCTGGGATGGGTTTCTGATCCGGAGGGGGGAAATCTGGGTTCTCTGAGTGCACTGCTGTATTAGCAACTGAATGGGTGAAGTGGGAGTCAGAGGGCTTCTGTTTTTTTTTTTTTTTGTCAAATTCTGGGTTCTCTGGAAAGAAATGGATTTTTTAAAGCAAGCACTCATGTACACAAGAGAAAAAACCCTGTAGCACCCAGTTTTCAGGCCAAGCAGCTGATTTTACAGAGAAAAGACCCCCCCACCACCACCTGTTGGATTCTCTCCAGGACTCAGAGGTTCAGTCAAAGTTTTCTGTCTGATAGCCAACTTCTATCTCTGATTTCTTTCCTTTCCTTTTCCCCCCCAAAACATTTTATTAGGAGCTAATAGAGACATCATACCATTCATTGTATGGTTCAATCATATCAAGCAGTATTGTAAAATTTTTACCCCAATCAGTTTCAAAACATTTCTTCCTTCTTAAACTCCTTGATATCAGCTCCCCTGTACCTTCCACCTCCCCAACTGCACCCTTCTGGAACCTTTATTTTAGCTGTTGTCCCTATAGTTTCACCTATCCTGGATTTTGTATACCAAAAAACATAGAAAAACACACAAAGTCAAGAATGTTACCAACAATGACAAAATATACAGAGAAAAACAGAATTGATGAACCTATAGGGACAGCAAGTAGAATAAGAGTTTTGGGGATAGAGAGTACAGTTGTGGGGCAGGGGGTAAATTTTTCCATGTAGAAATATTTGGAGACTATTTTTGGTAGCAATTGTACAACTATTTGGCACGATTGAAACATGGAATAATATATGTGTTAAATCCCAACTAATTAAAAAACACAGTAGATGTTAAAAGCCAACTCAAGCACAGAATGTATCCACAGGGAGAGCAAATGACAGAGTTTTGCATTTAAGTCAGCTTTATTATTTTAATCCCCTGTAGTCATCTCTCCAATACTATCTGTCAACCAGGTTATTCTTATCTCTCAATTATGGTTAGAGGAAAATCACCAAAAGCTTATTCACTTTGGAAATACTGCAAATGTATTTTGGTCTCCCATTGTCATTCATAGCATTCTGCACATCAGAATGTCACAATTTAAGCTGTGATACTAGTCCCTCCTTCAAATATCATTTTACTATTTACATTCCTTGGATCATACCGATGTTCATGTGCTTCTTTCTTGTGGGCTTAGTTGCTGTCCCACTTAGAGTGTTGCTTATTTTAAAGCAGTGCTTTAATGCCCTAGGAACCATTATTTCTGACAGCCAGGCTATAGTCTTGTATTTCCCTATTGTGTGTGGTCTTTATGTCACTTAACATTTCATCCTTTTCCTGTATTGCTTACCACATATCCTCTATGACTCCATGCACAATTCTGAAGATTCTTTCTGTGGTAGGTAAATGTCTACTTCTATGCACGTCATTAGAATCATTCTTCCCACATTGTCCTCTGTTTCCCGTGATTTTTAATTGAGGTTGTTGGGGGTAGTTGCTGTTTTAGAGGATCCCGGCATCATCTTCCAGAGATGAAGAGCACTGGGCTTTCTTGTGAGGGACTTGCATAAGTGTTTCATTGAACTACCTGCAGGTAGCTGCACTAGGGAGGGTATCAGGCTGCTGTATTTTCCTATGGTTTCTCTCTTACCCTAGTCAGTCAGTGTTCCCTTATTTAGAATGTGAGTTTGATAGTCCTCTCACAGCATGCTGGGTGGGTGGTTGTAAGCTCATAAAAATGATGCTTAACTAGCTGATTTCCCAGGTGGAACCATGAAGATAACTCCTCTCTGGGACTGAATGTTAAAGGAAACCTGTTGTATGCTGAAATACTTGCTAGGTGTCCACCTGGATCTACTCTTTGTGTAAAAGTAGGAGAAATGCAGCAATAAAGAGATGGGTTGAGTTTCCACTGACACCCGTGGACTTGATTCACAGGATATAGAGAAGACAAGAGCGGGTTGACTGGTCTGAAGTTCATGACCTAACATGAGAGGACTAGGCATGTTGAGAATTTGTGATGGGACCATGGTCTAAAGGAAATGCAACCAATAGATACCCTGGTGAGGCTGAGTGAGACAGCCCACATTGAGTTAACCAGAACCTGACCAGAGGAAGAGAATGTATTTGAGCCTGTGAATTAATTACATAATCAGTTACATAAGAGAAGAATAACAACTTAAAAGTTAAAGTTGAAGGAGCTGGGGCTGCTTTCCCTGAGATAAGGTGGCTTAGGAAATTGTTTTTCTGGCTTCCTAAAGGGCTGTTTTCAGTCAGAGAAAGTGACCCTAAGAGAGAGCAATGATAAGATCAGTGGTTTATCACAGGGGATGCTCTGTAGATGCAGATATAAGATTAGCAAAAAGAAAAAATACCTGAGCTACTGAATAATGAAATAATCTGCCTATGGATGTCTAAATTGCCTTATAATTGGTAGCATTTAAGTAGAAGTCACCAAACATCTTTCAGAAATGTTGGAATTCTCTTTCAATGTGTAGATTCTAACAGAACAGTAATATATGAAATAGGTTTACTAGTGCTTAATTTCACCATATCTTTTGTCTCCTCACTGACTTACATTTTTCCTGACTGAAATTTTATCTTTCCTGGTGACTGGAAGGAAATAGAATGCTCTGAGGTCTTGAGATCAATGTTCTTTATAACTGTCTCCTTACAGGAAAATTCAAGGTATGATTGTGAGGTATGTAGCACCTCACAGTAGTTCACCTGGTCTAATTTGGGAGATTGCTGTGACAACAGAATAACTATAAACCAGCAAATCTATTCATTCCATATATTTTGCAATATGTACAATGTAATTGTTTCATATATCATTGGATTAATTTACTTCTGTCTACACTCACTGCTCTAATACACTGTGAGTTCTTTGAAAGATATCATGCCTTACTTTTCTTTCTGTTGTTCCTGCGTCTAGTGTCTACTTTTAATGAGAAAGAAATTCTCCATAAAGAGACTCTCAGCATTTTCAAATAGTTTCTGAAGTGATTTAGATATCTAGTGTTGGGTTAGCCTTTCTTTCTTTCAGAGAAAAGTAAGGAGTTTCCTTTTGGTAATTACTCAAATGGATAATTCAACTATTTTAAAGGTATCTCCCCATACCACTTTTTTTTTTATTTAAAGGCCACCAGATGCTTCCACTTCTCCACCTAGGAGCCTGAGAAGGGCCAGATGCACCTATAACACCTTCCTCTGAGTTGGGATTTACTTATTTCTCTTCCTAAATAAAACTCTCTGGATTTCCTTTTTCCTATCTTAAAAGTATAGCAAAAGAAACAATAAAATGATGCTCTGAAGAACTGAGCTTTTAATAAAGTTTATAGGCTTGGAAATCTTAATCTGATGATGATGTCATAGAGGCAGGGAGAGAAACTGGACCATTGAATTCTTCCTAAAGCCCAGTAGGTTAGTGCTGGAGAGGCCTTTATAAGTATCTTATATGCTTGGGTATGAGCTGAGTTTTTTAGCACATTTTAAATGAAATTTTGTGGTAAAATTAGGTGCCCCGACTGATATTCAGGCTGGCTTATACTTGAGTATATATGGCAATCAAGATTTTTTTAAGCTTTAGGAAATTTGAAAGATGAACTGTGTGATATGGAGGCCTCTCTCTCTCTCACTCTCCTCTTTTCTTCCAGGAGTAAAGAGTTGGCTTTTTGCTACACTCTCAAGTTAGGAAAAAGTAAACCCTGAGAGGCTAAGTTAGGGAGATAATAAAGGAAGTCCCAACTCAGAGGAAGGAGTTTTAAGTGAGATTAGACCTTCTCATATGGAGAAATGGGAGCATCTGCAAAATAGAACATTCACCTCAGTGCCCATTTCAGTGGTGGAAAGTACATTGGAATAGGGTGGCAGCAAGAACTATGGCTTTGCCAGACACCTGGCCATCTGTCCATCAGTTTTTCTTGGACTTACCCACAGGTGGCCTCTTGCCTCTCCTTGGGATAGCTCCCAGAATGACACTGATAAAATAACAGGGCCTCAGGGGTGGATGGGGGTGGGGCTTACCTAAAATTAGCACCCTGAGTCAAATTGCAGAAGGGCAGAAACCTAGCCTTTCATCAGCATTGCTAATAGTGGGAAAATATAGCCCTGCCTAGTCTGTCCCAGGACACTTGCGGCTCCCTGAGGAAGGCATACTGGACCCTGAATACTTTGCAGAAGGACAAGAAAAGCAAACCCTGGGCAATGTAACCTCGAGCTGAAACTCTGTGAGTACCTAGAACCTAGATGTTGTTAGAGGGTAGTGAGTGAACCATGTCCCAATATCTAGCCTTCAGACATGACCACCACTCTTTATAATCTATGTCCTCTGGATGTAGATTCTGGGGATCTGAGGGAATCCAGTAGAGAAATCTGCCTGAAGATGGGAAGAGGAACAAAGTTTTGGATTCCTGGAGTATCTACCCCAAGGGGCCTATGGTCTAAACATACTTACTTCTTAAGGGAAATTGGGGTGATACAATATAAATATTTTACATACAATATACAATCAATTTGTGTTTGTGTCCTGGTGTGGTATTTGTGGCAGTTTCTGTAAACTTGAACAAAGGGGAAGAATCTAGCCTGCCAATCAGGTCATAATCAATCTTTCTCTATGTGGGGATGGCTTTCTCCTGAGGATTCTGGGAACTCCTGTCTTCCTCCCTGGAGGCAGGACACACACTCTCTCTGCTTCATCTTCCTGCTGACAAACCACATGAAGCTATGCTGATGGCATCCAGGGCCCTGGGGCTAGAGGAGCCCCATGGAGACACATGCCAGCACTCAGATGCTGCCACCACCACTGAATCCATGATTCTCCACCTACTGGTCTGTGATCACCTACTGCGTTTGATCTCATTGCATGTGCTATGTGAATCTACAGAGAAGTTTATAGACTGATATTGAACATATTGGCTAATATGGGACTTATGGGCTTGATCAGGACTGGGTTGGGATGCTTTCTTAATATACTTTTTGATATAAAGCTCTGTCTTACAAACATGAGTATCTCTGGATTTGTTTCTCTAGTTTACCCAGAATGACACATGCTTATGAGTCTGTTTCTGAGGCTGCATCTGAATAGGTCTATGGGTGGAGCAAAGGAGGGGAAGATTCTAGAGACCACAAAACTCTCCAGTAATAGTTCTTAACTGAGAGCCAAAAACCTCCAAGAAAGCCTTAAACAAAACCCAAGGGATCCAGAATCTTGGGTGGAACAAACCAACTTAATTTTTTTTTTCTGATCAAGTCTCATTTATTTAGGAGAAGTAAACCAGTTTTATAGGGCAAGCAAGCTTAGGTAATTAGCATATGGTGATCTTCAAAATTAACAAGTGAATGGCAGCACAGCTGCAAGTCAAGCTTCAAAGGCCAGGGCTGTTTACAGTTACAAAGGCGACAAACTATTAACCCCAGGCAACAAACTGCAACAGAGTTCAGGCATATCTGGCCTGTAGCCAGGTCAAGCATGTCTGGGCTGGATGGCTCCGGACAGGTCCCCCTTTTTTATTTTTTCAAGTAATATTCTCCCGGGAACTCCCCCTGTCTTAGGTTGTCAGGATACACACTCAGTCCTTACCCATCATCGGTCAATGGCCTTCTAATGTCACCATGGCCTGTCTTAGGTTGGTAAAGAGTGCTCCTGATCTTACCCGTCATTGGCTGTCAAGTTCAGCTCATGGAGGCAGAGGGTCTTATCACATACTAGTCGTGTGTGCCACTCTGTTCAAGATCGCTCATCTCCAAGCGACAATAATGAACTTGCAGGGGCCTTGCTTGAATGGTCTCAATCTGTTACTTAATAAATGCCATGAGGTTGTTGAATAATACTGGCCGTAATGAAAGCAAAAGCAATACACTAATGAGGGGGCCCAAAAGTGGCAAGAGGTAAAGCAACAGTCCATTGATCCTGGTCCACAGTGGATCGGTGGTCAACTCCTTTCTTCTCGTCTCCAAGTCTTCTTGCAGCCGCTTGATTTTGTCTCTTACGAGTCCAGAATTGTTGGCATAAAAACAGCATCTTTCCTGTAAAGCCAAACAAATACCTCCCTGCTCTGCAGCAAGTAAATCTAAATCTCTTCTATTTTGTAATACTACTTCCGCTAAAGAATCTACCTGATCTTGCAAATCTTGTGTAGTGCCTGATGAGGCCTGCATATCCGAGCTTAGCTGCCTAGATAATTTGGTATCCTGCAGTTCCAAAGGCCACTGCAGTACTGGTCCCTAATCTTACAAATAGGTCACCTAGTTGCACTGCCCTTTAGCTCTTCCTGCCTTGTAATCAATAGCAGGGATAGGGACAGGCTCGTTTCCAGGAATAATATCTATGTCTGGAAGGAGAAAGGCTAGCACACATAACTCTGTCCAATTACTGGATAACTGGGTAAAAGCCCTATTGTTGCCACAAACAAAAACTGAACTATTAAGGGCAAATAAGGAGCCCGTAACATTAATAAAACTAGAACAAGAAACAAATCCTGCCAATTCCACATAATCTCACAAGTATTGTTCAGCTCTCTTCCTCTTCCTCTCTTCTTCTCTTTATCCCTGTGGGTGTGGGATGCTGGCCCCTCCCCCAACCTGTTCTCTGCCATGCCCACTTCTACAGAGGGAGCCCATCTAACTCTGGTTGCTTCTGGCTCTGTAGCTCTCTCTTTTCTTGCATCCTTCCATGCATCCACGCTGT
>PVJH01036149.1:0-18998 GCA_004026705.1 Nesogale talazaci | reverse complement strand
AGCACAGTTGTCTTGAGACCTATGAACTTCCATGAGGCACAGTTGTCCTGAGACACACAAATCTCCATTGGGAACAGTTGTCATAAGACTTAAACCTCCATGAGGCACCATCTGCTGGGACAGTTGACTTTCCATGAGGCACCATTGTCCTGAGACACATGAATCTCCCTGAGGTACTGTTGTCCAGAGACAAGTGGAAGCTCTATGAGACACAGTTATCCTGAGACACATTGAGCCTCATGGAGCCACCATTGAAGTTGGACACATAAATCTTAATGACACGCCATTTCCTGGGACACATGACCCTCCACAAGACAGTTATCCTGAGACACTTGACTCTCCATGACCACAGTTGTCCTGACACACTCTTGATCCTCCATGTGACACAGGTGTCCTGAAACACATGAACCTCAATGAGGCACTGTTGTCCTGAGACATAAGAACTCCCATGATAGTTTTCCTGAGACACATGTACTTCCATGAGACACTTGTCATAAGATATGTGTACCCCTGTTTAGCATAGTGTTCCTCATATACCGAACCTCCATGGTACAGTTTTCCTGAGACACATGAACCTCTGTGACATCCCATTGTGCTGACACTAATGAACCTTCATGGTCACCATTGACTTGTGAGACATCAAACCTCATGAGACACAATTATCCCGAGACACAGCTCTGAGTCAAAATAGTTCTGAGACACATGAACCTTTGTGAGTCACAGTTTTCCTCAGACACCTGAATCTCCACGATGCCTCATTGTCCTCAGGAACATTAACCACTATTAGGCACAGTTGTCCTGAGACAAATGAACTTCTGTGAGACACATTTGTCCTGACACATGAACTTCCATGGTCATCGCTTTCCTGAGACACGGAACCTTGGTGAAGCAGTTTTGCTGAGACACGTTAACTTCATGTTACAGTTGTCCTGAGACACATTGAGTCTTGTCGAGATACCATTGAAATGGGATTAATGAACCTCCACGACACAGCATTTTCTCAGATACGGGAACCTCCAAGAAGCACAGATTTACCAAGATTCTTGAACCTCCATGAGGCACAGTTGTCATGAGACAAATGAACCTTCATTTAGTTCGGGTGTCTGAGGACCATTCTTCTGAGACATGAACCTCTGTAATACAGTTTTCCTGAGAGACCAGAACCTCTGTGAGGCACCATTGTCCTGAGACACAGGAACTTCCATGATACACCGTTGTCCAGAGATCCATGAAACTCTATGAGGTACCCTTATCTTTGAGATTTATGAACATTCATGAGGCACAGTTTTCCTGAGATCCATGGACCTGTATGGTGCACCATATCCTGAGATCTATGAACCTCTTGTGGCACACTTGTACTTAGGCCCCAGAAATATGCTAGCTATCTCCATGATGCAGATTTCCTGGACGATAAGTACCTGCATGTGGCACAGTCCTGAGATGCATTGAACCTCACGGAGAACTGTTGAAGTGAAACCCTTCGGCCTTCATGACACATCATTTCCTGAGACACATGAAACTCCATGAAACAAAATTGGCCTATAACACATGAACTTCTATGAGGTACCCTGGTGCTGAGACAAATGAGCCTCCATGTGGTACAGTGGGCCTGAAACACATGAACTTCTACCCGGTACCGTTGCCCTGTGACAACTGAACCTCCATGACACACCATTGTCCTGAGGCACATGAACCTCAGAGTCACAGTTGTCTTGGGATCCCAGAACTTCATGAGGCACAGTTGCCCTGAGACTTATGAACCCAAAAGAACCACCATTGTCCTGAGACATGAACCACCGTGAAAGAGTTGACCTGAGACGTGAACCTCCATGAGGCTCCTTTGCCCTGTGACACTTGACTCTCCATGGGGCAACATTGTCCTGAGACATAGAAACCTCTGTGAGGAACCATTGTCCCGAGACACATGACTTTGCATGAAGCACCGTTGTCATGAGACCCATTAAACTCTATGAGGCACTCTTGTTTTCAGGAACATGGAATCTCCAACAAGCACCATTGTCCTGAGCATACAAATCTCTGAAACAATTTTCATGAACCTCCAAGATGCCCAGTTGTCCTGACACAAATGAACGTCGATGGTCACGGTTGTCCTGAAACATACTGGCCCTCCATGAGGACTAGTTGTCCCGAGATTCATTGAACCCAGTTGAGACATCCTTCAAGTGAGACACATGCACCTCCCTGAGTCATTGTTCTGAGACATATGAACCTGCAGGAGACATGATTGTCCTGAGGCTCCATGAGGCACACTTGTCCTGACCTGAGACACATCCTGTCATCGTGAATTGGGGGTCCACACAACCGCTCCTATGTTTTCTTATTTTTAGTTTTTTTGAGTTGGAAAGACCTTGCTGTTGCTCCCCAAAGCTAGTTTCTTTAAATGTGTGCTCATTCTCAAAAAGCTTTTGGGGTTCCTCAGGGTGCCCCAGGCAGATGCAAAATTGACAGTGGAGAATTACAACTGCAGTTGAATTGAAATACTACAAGATGGATTTCTCCACTGCAAGATGCATTTCAGTAGCTGCTTTTTGGGCATGCTTGTGAGCATTGAGCGACCAGCTGTATGACTGGTGGTTCTGACCCTTTCAGAGGCAGCTGAGAAGACGGAGCCTAGAAATCTTACAGAGCAGTTCGACCTGTGCACACGGAACCACCTCACAATGCAACCAGCAAAGACCACAGTTGCAGGAGGAGAAAGTATTCTTTACAAAAGCCGGGGAAAATTGCTTCTTCCCACAACAAATATTTTCCTGGAGCTTTGAAAGCATGGTTCAATAACTACCAAAATAAATGATTACCAAGGAAATAAAGGAAAGAATTAGGAGGCAAAGACATTAAGAGGTATAAATGTTGACATATAGATATGTTAATATATCATGATAGGGATATAGATCTATGTAGCAGACAGACATTGAGCCTCTACTCATGTCCTCCCTCAATGCAAGAACACTTTGTTCTAATAACAGGGCATTCTCTGATGTTTACCTTTCTGACCTGTCTGCTGAAGTAAAAATGGGTGCATAAACAAATATAGTGAATGTGCATGGCTATTAAAAGATACAGTGTCTGGGGTCTTAAAGGCTTGGAGTTAGAAAATGGCCATCTAGCAGGAAAGCAACAAAACCCATGAGGAAGAAGCACGCCAGTCTGTGTGATCACGAGGTGTCGACGGGATCAGGAATCAGGCACCAGAAGACCCAAAACAAACAATCATATTGATGTGAACACGGTGGGTCAGAGTGGAGACCTAAAGCCCATCTGTAGGCAATTGGACATCCTCTCACAGAAGGGACACAAGGAAGGAAAAGGCCAGTCAGAGTGCAGTATAGCACTGATAAAACCCACTAGGTTTTTGATGATTCCATTTTTCCCCCCCCACCCCCAACTATCATGATCCCAGTTCTACCTTACAGATTTCGCTAGAACAGAGCATATACACTGGTATAGTTAAGAGCTCTTGACACACGGAATCCAGGATAGAGAAGCTCCCCAGGAACAATAATAGGAATAGCGATACCATGAGGGTAGGGGGAAGGTCAAGGGGAGATAGAAGGGGGAGAGGGGAACTGATCACAGTGATCAACATATAACCCCCCTTCCCTCCAGGGTAATGAACAACAGAAATGTGGATAAAGGGAGATCGTGGACAGTATAAGAAGTGGAAATAATAGTAATTTATCAAGGGTTCACAAGGATGGGGTGGGGGCGAGATGAGGAACTGATTGCAAGGCTCAAGTAAAAAATGTTCTGAAAATGATGGCAACATATGTACAAATGTGCTTGATGCAATTGATGTATGGATGGTTATAAGATCTGTAAAAGCCCCAATAAAATGATTTATAAAAATAAATAAAATACATGATTACCTTTACAGCAATATTATTACCTCAAACTTTTTTTTAAAAATGAAAGTAATCTAAACATAAAGTGAAAAGTTTGTCTCCTGCTCTCCTGAACCAACAACTACCACTGTTATTCTTACATGTCTTCCGCACAAATGGAGTTCAATGCACTTCAGTTAATTTTAGTGGATCTCAAAGATGCCATGTACAGCACGTCTTGACCCATTCGTCTCTTCCTGGTCACCCAGACCCTGTCGGGCTGGAACAAGTGATTGAACCTTGTCTTTGTACCTGGGGAGTATGTTTACAGTCCCAGGTAATAGAAAACCCAATTGGAACCGGTTTGAACAATGAGGGGAGGTTTTTGGTTCCAGAAACTGGAAAGTCCAGAGGTGGGGTGACTTTCAGTTAGGTTTGATCCCCGTGGCTTGGTGAGGTCAGTGAGGGTCCGGTTTCTTTCTCCTCTCGGCCATCCACAGTGTCCTACTTGTCTGTGGCGGAGAGACCAGCCTCCCTCATGGGGCAGCATGATGTTGAACCCCAAGGCGGGGGGACCCCAAGCATGTGGAACAAGTGGAGTGAGATGAAATGTCAGGTGCTGCCAACCATTTCCTGTATGCCCCCTGGATGCATATTCTCACAAGGGCTTTTAAAAATCCTGCACTATTCCTGGAATTACTTTACCAGAGATTTTATAAGAATACACATGCTTAAAAGAGGCTTTCTGGGGAGCTGGGCTGGAGGCTTAACCAGTGATTGTTTAGTATTGGGGCCTGCCTGTTGCTATTAGACTATTCTTGACTGGTGTGTATGGAGGCAGTGAAAGGACTGAGCAGTGATGTACGTTTAACTTAGGGAACCAGGAGTCAGGTTGGTGGAGGAACAGCTGTGCCCAAAGGCTTCCACACAGGCAGCTGCAACCCTGGACCCCCCAACAACGTAGGGGCTATAAATTAAGCACGGTGCACAAACTAGTCGTGGCCTGGTGACCCCAGCAGCCTTTGACTTGGAAGGGTGATCAGTTCTCTGAACATGCAGTCTTCGTTTCCCATCAGAAGTCGGTGATTGACTTAGCCCTTGCAGAATTCAAATGGTCTTTTAGTTGCCTGTATGTGTGGGACTTTACATTTGCCTGGTCATGTGAGCTTAGACTGTGAAAGAAATACACTCTTAAGAAGGGAATCCTGACATAGCTTGGCATTTTGCTTTTGTTTTTAATAGAGGAGGCCCAAGAAATATTTCTTCATGACAAGGATGTAATAGAATTGTTTTTGGAAGGGTCTTAAAGCTGGCCTTATCTGGAGTTTCCTGGACAACTTACAAGGTTTGTCTTTAACAAGCTGTTTCAGGGGAATGGAGTCTGAGTACCAAGATGGTGTCTGAAGATTCTTGAGCCATCTGGTTAAAGCAGTTTAAACGTCAACTGAGTAATGTTTTATGATGCTATGGGAAAGCTGTGTGATTCTGATTTAAACCCTCTGAAATTTGCTCCTGAAATGAATCATTATAACACCCCACACCCAGTTCATCCAACAGGACCCCATCCCTTCCAGCACATCTTCCTTGCGACCTCCACCAAAGACACCAATTAGAAGACAGTGTTATCGTTTCTTTGTTCCCTGGGCTATGCAGTATCTGTCTTTGTTAGAAGTCCTTTGCTTGGAGGCTTTTAGTGTCCCTTGTGTGGGCCAGAGACAGAAGCCCTGGTGGTGGGAAGTGACTTATGCGTTGGACTGCTAACAACAGATGAGAAGGGTCAGTTCTGTAGGATAAGGCCGAGGCTTTTGCTCTCATGAAGATGTACAACATTGGAGACTAGGGAGCAAGTCTACCCCGTCTGATAGGGTTCCCAGGAGTGGAAATGGATGCCATGGCAGTGGGCTTGGGTTTTTTTGGGCTGGCTAATGCTTCCTCCGTTCTAATGCATCTCCCCTTACTCTGAGTAAATCCTGTTACGATTTGAAATTTACCCCCGTGTGTGTAGAAGATACAGTTGTGGGCACAACGGAGCTCTTGAGTGTGTATCCTCACAGCACAAGAGAGTCTCCTGCTGCCATTGGAGAAGAATCTGCAGAGCCTGGGCAGCCACGAGACGGACAAAACTTCCCAGGTCCAGAAGGGGCTGTGGCGGCGTTAGGAGCTCTGTGCCTGCATCTGGGCTGGGGGCAGTGGTGGAGGTGGGGACTGCTGCTCATCTGGGTGGTGGGTATTAGAACGGACGTGCCCCTGAGATCACGCTGTCCCTGGAGCCTCAGAGCGAGGTGGAGCGTGGATTTTTGCCACGAGGCTCAGGTCCAGCAGCAACCTGAGGGTCAGAGTGGGAGAGCAGTGTTGGTCAGAGGGTCTTGAACACTGTACAACCTGGTGTGATACAGATCCTCAATTGTGAGAAGGTATGCTCTGAAAATCAAAGGACAGCAAGTTCTGGTGGGTCTTGGGTCTTCCCAGACCCCATTCCACTCAGGATCAGAGGACAGCTAGGGCCCTTCCAGGCCTCAGTTTGCTGCAGGTGTGGTCAAGAAGCTGTGTCCTACTTGTTTCCCACTGGGTCAAGATGGCCATTCTGGGCGAGCAGGACTGGGGAGAGGGGTTGCCCATCAGTGCTGGATCATGAGAGCCAGGGAGGTGGTCTGGGAGATGGGTGCTTTCCCCTGTGTAGGAGCCCGGTGCTTAGGGGAGAAACACTGAAAATGGCATGGAGGTCAGGAGGCAGCCAAGTACACAGGTGTGCTCCTCCCCGCCATGATTTAAGACCCCCATCAGCCCAACCCCGTCCTGGCAGTCACTTCCCTCGCCCCCCCCATCTCTCCATTGCCAAGAAGGGTTGGAGACTTGAGTCCCCCAGAGGTGCCTCAGAAGAAAGGCATGGTGCAGTACTTTAGAAACAAAGGCCACGGCTGTAAAAATCCAGAGGGGCCACCTCTATTGTGATGCACCTAGGCTTGCCAGGAGTGAGAGCCACCCTGAAGCCAACTGGTGCTTTACCTGGCATTCTATGGACCCCAGACAGCCACTCCTCTGTCATGAGGTGGGTACCTCTCTATGGTTCTCTTTTTCTTGTTATAAATTAAAGTCAGAACCACTGGCCTCTAGGGACAGAGCCCCATCCTGGAGAGATGGAAGCTCAGGCAGATCACCTCCCATCCAGGAGGTGGGCCGGTTTGCACTGGCAAGTCTGTCTCTGAGAGGCACTAGTCCCTCCCGTACCCTCGCTTGCAGACCGTTTTGGTAAAAGGTACATGCATGACTCATAGCGCACACATTGGCTGGGGGTGCTGTTATGAGGGACCATGGGGCCGGGCCTCCCCTCGGCGACCTCATGCTGAAAAGCAGAGAACACCGCGCCATGCTGCGTCACCCTCACAGAGGTCCCCACGCCTGAGCCCTGTGGTCGCAGTCATCCACGGTGTCGATCGGTCTCCTTGGGGGCCTTCGTCTTTTGGGCTGTCCGTCTACCAAGCCTGATGTCTTCCTCTAGAGACTGGTCTCTCTGGACAGCAGGTCCCAAGTATCGAAGCCGAAGTATTGCCAGCCTTGCCTCCCGGCAGCACTTGGACTGTCCTACTTCCAAGGCAGCCACTAAGTCCAAGAAGACGGATCTCCTTGGTCCTGAGGACAAAAGTCAGCACAGTTCTAGTCAGCAGAATGCCTTGCCACTGACTCAAGGTTTAGTTGGTGGTCTAACCAAGAGACAGTTCACTCCCATGAACAACAAGGACAGCGTGTTAGTGCCATTCTGGCTTGTTTCTTTTGGACACACCCTTTGTTTGCAACTTTTTTGTGGCTTAATTTTAACAAGACTGTGTAGTCCAGTGTGAGATCTGGGAAGACGGGACACAGTTGTTTCTTTGATACTTTCTGAATCACTGACAGCCTAGGACATAATTTAAAGGCCGTGTAAGGCACTGGCTTAGGCCTTTCCAGCTATCTGACTTTGGGAGGCATTTCAGAAATGGGGTTTTCATCTTCTAAAGGTCTCTTAAGGGTTTTTCAGGTAGGTAAGTAAATAGGTAAGTAAAGGGGAACAACTGCTGTGGCTTGGGGGGTGGGGTGGGTTAGAAAGGTAGCTGGACATCGGAGGCGGGAGTAAATTGCCCACTACAGAGTGTCATTCAGTGGTTGCCTCTGTCCTGAAAGCTGGTGAGAACACAGAGTTCCGACATTGTACTGCTTTTTAATTAGCTTGGCTTGTTTCCGAATGGCCTCCTGCAGGAGGCGACTCTAGCATTCTGTTTTCTTTTCGAAGCTTCCAGGTTCCAGTGAAAAAGGCCTTTCGTTGCCTTTGTTCCATCACGCAGCCTTTAGCCTCTTCTTTACTGTGCAGGAAGATTAGGTCACTCAAATGACGTGCCTGCAAGCCGTCTAAATGCCAGTCCAACCAGGCCGTCATGATCCCCTAATCTGCTTCAATCCTGGAAGTGGCCCTTCCCACCCTGGCTGAGAAACGTGTGTGTGAAAGCCCCACGCACCCGGGAAGCTGGTGGTGCACCAGCAAGGGGGAGTGTGAGCCGTAAAACGAACCGGGCACTAGATGGCGGGCCTCCCGAAACCGAAGTTGGCAGTGAACCCAGCAGGCTGCGTGAGGCGCACCCTGGAAGGACAGACCGCCCTTGTCCAGGAGTCCGTCCCGGTGCAGCCCAGGCTCGGTCCGTGATAGGGCTTCGCCTACGTGGTCTCTCAGACTTTACAGAGGCCGTTTGAGTACGAGGGGCTTGTTCTTGCTGCTTGAGACCCTGACGTCGACAGCACACAAACGATACCTGCTTCCCATCTTCCTGAATGTGTCGCAGGATATCGCAGAACAATAGCACGTCGTGCAAGGTTTAAGATAACATCAAGGGATCTCTTGAAAGTAAAGAGACGACCCTGGCCCGGAAGAGGATGCGCGTGAGCCCTTCAGAATGGCAGAAGCACAGGACTTCTTAGAGGGGAAGTGCAAAGAAGGGGAAGTGATGACTTGATGGGTCATTGCCCACGTAGGCCATGGCAAAGAGAAGCGGAAGCACAACCCCTGATTGGAACCTACAAGTTCAGGTCAGTGTAAGGGGGGACTTCCTGAAGCAAGGGCTTGCAAGGCAGACTGGCCGAGAATGCATGTCTGTCTGTTTTACAGTGGGATCTGCGCAGTCACTGCAAGGGCGTGTGACCAGAGAGGCTGTCACGGGCTGCTCACATCTCAATCTCGGGACGTTTCTTCCTTAGAAAGGAAGAACTTTCCCTCTGGCTTTTTAAAAGGGTCCTCCCCCAGATTTCCTTTTAGAGACATTGCTTTTACATCTTTACCTTTACTGACTGTAGAAAAACACTTCTTTAGCTACAGAACTAAATATGTATAGAAGATAGCTGTTGTTAGAGTACCAGTATAGCTAAAAAAAAAAAAAAAAATCGATCCAGACTTCAAGCCAGCCACTTCGGATTTTACTAGGAATCTCCATTTTAAATTCCTTTATACAACCCCATGGAGCTGTTAAAATTAAACAACTTTCCCAAGAACAGGAATACTAATCCAAGACCCCCGGGTATCTTATTAAATATTACTCAGAACACTCCAAGCTCATTCACCCCTCAAGGATGCTCCCTCCCCTTAGTTCCCTTAAGGACCGTGTTCATTTTGAGGTAACAGATGGCAGGTGCTTAACCTAAAAGTTTCTGTTTCTCCAGGTCTCTGTCGCTAGGATCGTGTGTATTCCATATGCTTTGTTCTCCTGCACGCCAAAGACCAAATTATACCTTCTTTCTTTTAGCACAAAATTGTCCGTAGGTGGCACATAAGCACGACCACTGTACAATATCCCCAGCCTTTCCTCTAGAAAGGGCTGCCCATTTGCAGACATCATTTGTTCCTTCTTTCTATCTCTCATTCCTAATAAATAATCTCTTCAACTGTCAAAGTCTTGTAAGTCTTACTGTTTGTAAAACAGGGACGGAGTCACCGTGAGTCCAGTTTGTCTCTACAGGAAATGATCAGACTGAAATTCCAACACCACTGGGTCAGTGTTTCTCAAAGTGTGATTCCAAGAGCAGCAGCAGCAGCAGCACCCTAGAAGTTATTAGATGGCTCTGACCTGTCTGGCCTATGGAATGGAACTGGAGAAATGAGGGCTTTTCCAGTCATCAGACGATTCTCATGCTCTGAAGTGTGAGATTCATTGCAGGGCTGAGTTAGGATAGACAAACACTGTAGCAGAGACTCCTTAACCATTGATGGTCTGAGACAGCAGTTCTCTACCTGTGGGTCATGACCCCTTTGGGGGTCTAATGACCCTTTCACAGGGGTCACTCAAATCATAACAGTAGCAAAACGGCAGTTATGAAGTAGCCATGAAAATAATTGTATGGTTGGGGGTCACCACACATAGGAGACTGTAATAAAAGGTCATGGTATTAGGAAGGTTGAGAATCACTGGCCTAAGAGAAAAGAAATACCCATTTCTTGCTCATACCTTATTCCCTGGTGTATTGTTAGTTGAGTTTGG
The DNA here is from genome assembly GCA_004026705.1 of Nesogale talazaci. NCBI lineage: Eukaryota > Metazoa > Chordata > Mammalia > Afrosoricida > Tenrecidae > Nesogale > Nesogale talazaci. The sequence goes on along the minus strand of PVJH01036149.1, from coordinate 8,659 downwards.
CAGGGACTGGGTGTGTGTGCTCGGCTCCATAATTTTATCATGCATCCAGGCTCCTGTTGCAGTCTCCCCACTGCTCCTCACCCCCCTATACCCTTGCTTGTGTCCTTGTTATATCCCTACTGTGTTAGGCCAGGTTGACTAGGGAAACAAATCTAATGACATTCATATATATATAAGAAAGAGCTTTATGGACTGAGCCCTGGTGGCATAGTGGTTGTGTGTAAGACTGCGACCCACTGGGATGGAGGTTCAATTCCAGCAGCAGCTCTACAAGAGCAAAGGCCGGGTCTCCTACTCCCACCACCAGAGGGCAGTGATGCTCCCCCCCAAAAAAAAGAAAGAGCTTTATATCAAAGAGTGATTATAGATCCAGAAAACACCAGTCCAGTTCAACTCAAGTCTATAGATCTAATACTAGTCCCTAAGTCCCACTTCAGACTCTTGCAGCCACACGCAATGATACAGAATGCAGAAAGGCCACAGGCCTGTGGGTGCAAAGTCATGTGCATCCAATGGAAGCATCGCAGGGCTTCAGCAGTTTTCAGGGGGGCCAGAAAGCAGGAAGGTGAAGTCAAAGCGAGGTCATCAGGCTGTGATTTAACTGGCAGACTAAACTCCATCTCTACACTTGTGTATGTTTTCAAATTGGCATGAAATTATGTACCTACCACTAGTTAGTTCTTAAAGAATTAGATATCACTTCTGCTCACATACCAACAACCAGAATTCAAAAGCTCCATTCAACTCTGGAGCCTGGGTTTCCAAGAGGAGGAGAGGCGAGAAGCTAGAGAAAGCTGTGGTCTCAGAGCACAAACTTAGAGACGCGGAAGTAGGGCATATGGCATGTGGTCACTCAGGATGCACTGTTTCATTCTATAGTCAAGTGGCTCAAAGTTACAGTTGTTTAAGATACGTCTCTGAAGTAGCTTGAAACAGTACTCAATTGTTTCCTAGTATAGTAAAGAGTTGCAATTATTGGAGAGAGAGTCTCCCACACATGAATGAAAAATGTAAGAGACGTGCTCCTGAGGCCAGGAGACTTCACAGAAGTTACAATCAAATTTATTTTTTCCTTTAATGAATACAAGTTTTCATGATGGTGATTGTGTTCTGTCAAGTCAGTTCTGACTCTTAGCAGCTCCCTATGCAAAACGCTGCCTACTCTGTGCACCCAGTGTGTGAGCACCTGCTGTTTACAGTGGGAGCCTTAACTACAGTTTACATGTTTCTCTAGATCAGTGGTTCTCAACCTGTGTCTTTGGACTCCTTTTGGGGGTCGAACGACCCTTTCACAGGGGTCACCTGATTCATAGAAGCTAGCAAAATCATAGTTATGAAATAGCAATGAAAATTATTTTATGGTTGGTGGATCACCACCACAGGAGGAACTACATGAAAGGGTCACGACCTTAGGAAGGTTGAGAACCCCTATTATAGAGGGAATATCCATGGAGTTCTTTCTGACCATTGACCACCAATATCCAAAGCTCTACTCTGAGGCAATGGGTTGCTACCACTCTGCTAACCAGTCCAGGGAGGGGCACTCCCCCAAGTGAATGCAGGTCTCTCGCCTGCTCCCACTGCCGATTCAGTTGCATGTCAACCTTATGTAGGGTCTCTCAAGCAATAAGGCTTTCACTGCCCTAGATTCCCTCAACTTTCTCCCTGTGAGCAGCTGGCGGGTTTGGATTGCCGACCTTTTCGTTAGCACTTCATTGCTTATTTGACAGCACCACCAGGGCTTCTTAGCCAGGTCAGAAAGCCTGCTGGGACTCAAATCAAGATGACCTACCTTTGCTCTGGGTCAGCAGTCTTTTGGGGTGGAAACTGGAATCTGATTGGTGTTCATTACTAGCAACCTACCCCTGGTCTTCTGGGCATGCTCAGTAGGGAACAAAGAAACCAAACTGCCTGCCATGGAGTGGTTTCTGACTCATCGTGATCCCCGTAGAGCAGGGTTGAACTGTCCATGTAGGTCTCTAAAACCATACGTATTTACGGGAGTAGGAAGCCTCGTCTTTCTCCCATAGAGCAGCTGGTGGTTTCAAACTGCCAGTCTTGCAGTTAGCAGCACAATGCATAACCACTACACCCCCAGTGTCCCTCAATTGCAAAAGGGCAATGTGTTAGATTTATTGTGCCACCTAAGCTCCTGTAGGAACACGTGGGTCACAGTTTGATTGGAGGGTGACTGAGATAAAGAGCTCTGTGAAGTCAACCTCTTCCTCTTTCTCCCTGGTGATCAGATACGCATGCTGCTGCTTGAGGCAGTCCTTTCCCTCAACTGCGTGTTCCACTACCTGTGGGCTGAGCCAACTCGTGGATCATATTGACTTGCCATGCACCACTAGCTTGTGGCTCCATTGGGACCTGCTTCACTACGCTTCCTCATGGCTGGCCTTTGTTATACCTCAATTTCTCATCTTTCTGTAGTTGCTGCCCAGCCTGGGGTCTGCTGCCTGGAGGCTGATTCTGCTTGTCTTACCTGAGGGCAGTCTACTGTCTGCTTCCTTTAACTTTGACCAACAGCCAATGTGAGTTCACGGACCTTCAATATATTAACTATTCCATGAAAGTGAGTTGAACTGAGCCCTCTGTACTGCTGTGTGGACTAATTAGCTGTTGTAGTTCTTCTTGCTATCTAAACCTATCCTTTTATATAAGTGTGCTGGTTTTGTCTCTCTAGAGAACCCTGCCTAACACAGGAGATCAAAAAGGTTACTGTGTTAATCTGGGTATACTAGAGGAACAAATTTCAAAGATATGCATGTAGATATAAGGAAAAGGTTTATATACAAGAAGAACAGGACATTGAGCCCAGTCCATTTCAAAGTCACAAGTCCGATATTAACCCATATGCCCAAAAATCAGTCTACAAAGTCTTCTTCTGACTCACGAAGTCACAGGTCAGTGGGTGCAGAATCCCTGCACTGGCAGGGGTCTCCACATGGCTCCTTGCTTCCAAGGCTCAGGGTCCATCAACAGCAGAAGCAACTCATCACTGGCAGAGGTCTCCATGTGGCCACCCCAGCTTCAGAGGTCTGGCTTCATCAGGGCAAAGCTGTGTGGTCTCTCTGCTGGCTCCTCCAGCTTCTCAGATACTGCCATCTTGTCTTGTCTGTGATTCATCGTCTTTGAGAACTAACTCCCAACAACTGGGGAGATAGCTTCTCATCTTCACGAGGAAAATATCGCGAGATTTCCCAGAAGTCTCAGGAGAAAGCCATGCCCACGTAGAGGCCTCATTGGCTACTCAATGACTATCTCCAGATTAACAGGCTAGACTCCACCCCTACATCTCAATCATAAAATTGACATAAGCACATCACTGCCACAGTTACTTAATAAAGGTGTATATTTTATCTTTTATAGACAATACCTCCAAGGAAATAAAGGGTAGTAGTGACTTGAGTCAGATGCTCTGGTCAGGTGGGGATTCAAATTATATCACAGTTTAATTATCTTGTCTCATTAGCATGGCAGAGAACTCTCAAAAGTTGAATTATAACCTCAAGTTAGAGGCCAGAATTTACAATATACCACAGAAGAGATCACATGAGAAGAAGTGGCTAGAATTGCCATGTTAAAGTGACTCTGTCTCAGTATTAAATGCTGTACCTATATAAAAGCTGCACCTTCGCTACAACAAAAGAAGATAGTTTCAAAAAGCGCAAGGTTTTTTTGCACCTGCTGCAGTGAAGGTTTCATGTTTCCTTTTACGGTGCTCTTTACTTAGGATTCCTCTATCTTTACGTGGCAGGCAACCAGAGTTGCAGTCCCTGGTCATAGCAAGCAACTAGCTGTTTCTGAAAACGGCATGGGTTTTCTCTCTTTGCTCCTTGGGAACATTTCCAGCGCCGCTAGTGGCACTTCACATGGATATTATGAGGTTATTTAAGGTTCCTGGTTATGCTACTAAACAAGATGAAAAAGACGCGCACCATGAAAGAGCACTTTTTATTAAGATATACTAGTCACTGAAAAGACAAACTGTTCATGAGGATTAGTGCCATGCAGCGTTAAAAAACAAACAAACATACGGGGGAAACAAGGCCAACTGGTATAACATAGTCCACAAGAACAGTATTCTACTGTTAGTGTTGATCATTATCTACTGGGTTATTAAAAGCTCATGAGTGACCAGCTAGCTCAGGTACAATTAATTATGTCTGGAGGAAAGATGAGTCTTGAAAATTTAAAACATACAGAAACAGTACAATGGATGAATGGACCATATTCATTTTCACTTCTCTGAGTCCAGAAGAACCAGATGGTGCCTGGTGACTCCTACCAGTTGCTCTTTAAAGAGATCACGTTAGAAGGCCATGGACAGAGAGGGAGAACAATACAGAACAACAACAAAAATCCCTAGCTAACTGGTCTGAGAGACTGGCAGAACCCTCGATATTAGAGCCATTAGTCATCCTTCAGGTCTGGAAATTAATTCACTGCTATGACTCAAAAAAATATAGACAGGTCTATAACACTAGTGAAACACACCTAAGAATCACCAGCCATTTGAGACCCAACGGGCAGCACTCAGGCAAGCACAAAGTTGAGCATGGTTAGGAAAGGAGGAATGGAAATAGGACACACAGGAAGTAGGACATGTGATGTTACATTTAGATGAAACAAAATGTGTCTGAATTATCGAATGAAAAACTGCTTTCTAGGGCTGAGCTCCGGTGGCGTAGTGGTTGTGCGCGGGACTGCGGCCCACTGGGACGGAGGTTCAATTCCAGCAGTGGGGCTGGGCCTCCTACTCCCACCACCGAGAGCAGTGATGCCCCCCCCAAAAAAAAAACAAAAACAAAAACAAAAAGAAAAACTGCTTTCTAAATCACTGCTGCTGGCAAACTCTTATCTGCTCTGCAAGTGTGTTAGTCCGGGTTGACTAGAGAAACAAATCCAGGGAGACTCATATGTGTACAGGAAAGAGCTTTATATCAAAGAGTAATTTTATATGAAAACATCCCAGCCTAGCCCAGGTCAAGTTCGTAGGTTCTATATTATTCCATAAGTCTGATATTAGCTTATGAATTCCTCTTCAGACTCAAACAGCACATACAATGATACTGAATGCAGGAAGATCACAGGCTGGTGGGTGGAAAGTCCTGTGGGTCCAGTGGTGGTGGAAGCATCTCCAGGGTTTGGATGCTATCAGCATATCTCCATGTGGCTTGTCAACGAGAGTGTGCAGCAGAGAGTGTATGTGTCCCACCTCCAGGGATTCTTCTCCCAGAATCCTCAGGAGAAGGCTGTGTCTACACAGAGGCATCATTGACTACAGACTAATTGGCAGACGAGACTCCACCCTTTCACTTAAGTTGACAGGAGATTATGTGACTGCCACAGTAAGCCATTCCACTCAATGATTTAAAAAAAGAGCTTCTAGTGAGGGCTCAATCATTGTTTACTTTATTTCTTGAGCCATCCTTTGAGATCTTCAGCTGTTTTTCATCATTTTTTTAGTCTATTCTGACCCTCCTGTTGGTCTTTTCTTTCTTTTTTTTTTTAATAAACTATTTTATTGGTGTATAATTCACATGTCATGTAATTCAATAATTCAATTATATTAATGAATTGTACAATTATCACTACAATGGATTATAGAACATTTTCTTCTTCCTTGTAATCCATCATTAATAGCTCTGTATTTCCCTTCACACTCTCCTGCAGAGAAGATTGAAAACCCAAGAAACCATTAACCAAATTACTGCCTCTATTAATTATCTATCTTGGATTTCATATACAGAAAAATATACAAACAACAACAACAAACCCCAAACAATAACAAAACAGAAAAGCCTCAATCTAAAAGAGAAAAAAATATTATCTTTCCTGTTTTTTAAAATAACTTACTGATTTCTTATATGATAATCTCGATGTCATCCCAGAATTCATCCAACCTTTGGTCATTAGTGTTCAATGAGTCAAATCTGTTCTTGCGATGGTCACCAAATTCAGTCAGGACCTACTCAGTGTCTTGTTTGTGTGTACTCATTTTAGTTTTCTTCAGCTCCAACATGACCTTGAATATGAGCAATTGAGGGCCTGACTCACAATTGACCCTTGGTCTTTTTATGACTGATCACATTGAACTTTTTCGTTGTCTCTTTCCACAGCATAGTTAATTTGATTCCTGTGTATTAAGTATGGGAGCCTCAAACTGTAAGGGAATGATTGCTTCACTTTCTGGCACTAGTGCTTACTCATTGTTTAAAATTTATGGACCTGGAAGCTGTGCCTTCATATGAAAATGGAAAAAACAGAAAATTTAGATTTACAATGGTTATTATGGTGAACTTTTTAATTAGATAAACGACTTCATTTGTGAAGTGCATTATGGGAAAATGGGAACTTTAATTAAACAAAAGGAATGAGATGCTTACTTTAATTGTTATGCTAAGTCCTTAAAGAGATTTCAGGACTCCAAATAGCCTCATTAAAAGATTTGTTACCAAAAAGCAAATGAAAAACTAAAAACCCAGGAAGTTTTAAGGCTGAATCACTGATGTAGTTCGGTCCTCTCAATTCCTCTTTATCCACATTTCCCCAAATGTTCTTTTTCTGCTATGTCTTGATCACAAATGCCTCTTTATCAGCAGGAAACAGTTATGCAGCTGCCTTTTCAACTACCGCCACCAAAGGATGAGTCTGAAGCTCTGTGAGTCACACCATATCCCTGGTCCAAACATGAATTAGATCTATAGCTATGGAATTGCTCAAACGTATGGAAGATCTTTCAAAATGCTCTGAAGAGTTTAGAAGTTTAATGGAACATAAGGACTCAGCCTGTCAGGTCTGTTCAGCTAGTGCAAATGTTAGTAAGACCCAGGGACATGCACAAACGGATGCAAGGAGCAGAATTGAATACATCAGAAGACATTAGGGATTTGCAGTCTGCTAGGTCAGCACATACTCCAGATAGAGCCCTAAAACTATCAAATGCCCTTTTAGAGACCATCACTAGGTTGTTTCTGTCAGGATAGGTTGCAAACTAAAAAAGGGCAAAGTAGTGGGTTTTAGGACCTATTTAGAAGGCTTTTTTCCTTCCACATTCCATATTAAAAAATCACAGATGATAGGCTGTTGTAGCCTATTGCATTCATGTAGCCTCTCAACAATATTAGTAAGCTTATTAAAAGACAAAAGATAGAATGGGAATTTATTGGGTTTCCTGATCTTACACCAGTGATTGAACATTTTAAGAGAACTGTAGAGAAAGATCAAAACTAGCACATTAGTGGCTTCTCAATGAGAATGACTATAGGGGCTGAGCAACTAGTAAACACTATCTGTCCCCACATACAATAATTAGGGAGCCACAGCACATGCATTGGGGTCGATGCCGTGCTTTATTTGTAATCAATCAGGTCAAACAATCTCAGCAGAGGAGCTCCTACCCACTGGTTTCTAGAATGAGGTCCATCTACATTCTGATGGCGCTCTTGAAAATCCTTTGGTAAACTGCTACTAGTTATTTTCTGAGCTAAAGTAAATAGCAAGACTTGTAATGCCTTAATAAATACCAGAGAATGTTATAAACATTCTAAGGGTTCCTAACCTCTATATAAGAGGAACAATAGTTGAGTGACCTTCTTTCTGCCATTTTGTTGCCTTGGAACATCACTCTCTACAATTGGTATATCAGTTTGTCATACTGTGATGGCTTTCATGTGGCTGTGGTGCTGGAAGCGATGTCACTGGTAAATAATACCAGCAGGATAACCCAAAGTGAAAATGTTTCACCAGACTTTCCATACTAAGAACAGATGACCAAAAAAAAAAAAAAAAAAAAAAGGTGTGTGTTGGGGGGAGGGGGGGAAGGAAGATACCCACTTCTGAGGAATTAGTTACTGTAAACTTTACTGATAGCAGCGGAACATTGTCAGATACTTGAAAAGATCATGAACAGCATCAGAACATTGTCAGATATAATGCTAGAAGATAAGCTCTTCAAGTCAGATGGCCGTCAAATAAAACGAATGATATGTGTAAAGCAAAGTGTTGGGAACCTCCATTTGCTGGTGTGACATGATTCAAAATGAAAAGAAACAGCTTCAAATAGCTAAATGTAATTGGAACTTAGAATGTACAAAATATGAAATCTAGGAAAACTGGAAGCCACGCAAAAGGAAGATCAATATGGTAGGCATTAGTGAGCTGACATGGACTGATACTGGCTATTTTGAGTCAGGACATCTTGTGGTTACTATGCCAGGAAGGGCAAATTCAAGAGGAGTGGCATCACACTCATCAGAAAGGACATTTTAAACTCTCTCTTGATGTATCGTGTTGTCTGTGATAGCATACTAGGAAACCCAGTCAATACAACTATGATCCAAGTTTATCCCCCAACCACTAAAGCTCATGGTGAAGAAATTAAAAAAATTTACCAGCATGTTCAGTCTGAAATGGATCAAACATGCAATCAAGAGGCATCCATAATTAATCCATAATTATTGGTGATTGAAATGCAAAAGTTAGAATCAAGGAGGAAGAACAATAGTTGGAAAATATGGCCTTGGTGACAGAAACAAAGCTGGACATTGCATGACAGCATTTTTTTTAGACCAATGATGACTTCATTGAAAATACCTTTTTTTTTTTTTCAACAGCACAAATGATGGCTATACACGTGGGCTTCTTCAGTTTG
>PVJH01036148.1:0-19035 GCA_004026705.1 Nesogale talazaci | reverse complement strand
GAGGAGAGGAGAGGAGAGGAGAGGAGAGGAGAGGAGAGGAGAGGAGAGGAGAAGAGAGACCTGCCTCCAAGCAGGAAAATTCAGGAATTCCCAGAATCCTCAGGAGAAGGCTATGCCCACACAGATGCCTCATTGGCTATGATCTGATTGACAGACTAGACTCCACCCCTTCACTGTTAATCCTCTCAATTCCCAGATTGACACCATATTATGTAATTACCACACAGTGTGATCATGAGACGTTGACAGGAACAGGTAGCAAAAATTAAAAAGCAAGCAATCAAATTGCCATGAAGGAAAATAGACAAAGCAGATACCTGTAATATAATTGGGCAGTCTCTCACAGAAGGACCACATGAAAGGGATGATATATACAGAATGCAGTACAGCACTGATGAAACACAGAACTAGCCTCTAGTTCTTTAATATTTCTTCCCCATAGTATTATGGTCTTAGTTTTACCTCATTAATCTTGCTAGACCTACATATGCTCATTTGTATAATTTAGATCATTCAATGCATGAAGTCAAAGATAGATAAACCCTTCAGAAATAGTAATGGGAATAATGATTCTCAGAGGGTATGGGAAGGGGGGAAAAAGGGGGGCTGCAGAACCCATAGCAGTAATTATGGTATAGCCCCACTCGAGGGGAATGAATAACAATATTGAAGGTGAATGGATACATTGGATGGTGTAAATTATAACAAATGTATATTACAATAATAAGGACTCCTTGGGGGTAGAGGGGGGAGGAGAAAGGGGATTGTGGTGGTCATGTACTTATGTCAATTTCATGATTGAAATGTAGGGGTGGAGTCTAGCCTGTTAATCTGGAGATAGCCATTGAGTAGCCAATGAGGCCTCTATGTGGGCATGGCTTTCTCCTGAGGCTTCTGGGAAATCTCGCGATATTTCCCTCATGAAGATGAGAAACTATCTTCCCCAGTTGTTGGGAGTTAGTCTCAGAGGTGATGAATCATGGACAAGACAAGCTGGCAGCGTTCGAGAAGCTGGAGGAGCCGGTGGAGAGACCACACAGCTTTACCCTGATGGAGCCAGACCTCTGAAGCTGGGGCGGCCAGATGGAGACCTCTGCCAACGATAAGTTGCTGCTGCTGTTGAAGGACCCTGAGCCTTGGAGGCGAGATGCCCTGCCAGCACTGGCATTCTGCACCCACTGACCTGTGACTTTGTGGGTCAGAAGAAGACTTTATAGACTGATTTTGGGCATATGGGTTAATATCAGATTTATGACTTTGGACTGGACTGGGCTGGGATGCTTTGTCCATGTCCCATTCCTTTTGTATATAAACCCTTTCCTTATATCGATATGCGTGTCCTTGAATTTGTTCCTCTAGTCTACCTGGACTGACATAGGGATAAAGGGCAGCTAGTATCAAAGAGTTCAAGAAGAAAGAATATGTTTTAAAACTAGTGGCTTTAAAACAACTGTAGAATTGTGCTTGAGCTAATTGAATTATGAATATATTGTTATAATATCTGTAAGAGTTTCCCATAAAATGATCAAAAAAAGAAAGAAAAAAACATTCAAATTTATATGAACTAGACTGGTGCTCATCTAGTAGTCATAACTGGTAGTCTCATCTGCAAGTGTCCGGCCTTACCTATAACCCTTTAATACTTTATAACCTATAACTTTAATATTTTATAACCTATAATACTTTTGTGAGATGAGAGAGAAATGAATGGGTGCAGTCAGATTTGTGGGTTCATACATGATGACTGAAGAGTGTGACTTTAAAGAAATCCTTAAGTGTCTGGTTTTGTCTTAGATGAAAATATCTTCAGAAATCCCAACCTCAATGAAATCAGAAAGGCGGGTATTGTGTACCAAAAGAATAGCTCTATTAATAACGATGGTGCTAAAGGCAGGGATAATGAAGAAATCACATCAGAAGACAAACAAGAACAGACAGGCAGCTCTGAGTTATTTCAACGAAGATAATGATGAGGAATCATATTTGAAGGCTTCTGGGAATCACATGATGATGCTAATAAATGAACAAATGGAATGGGTTATTTTAAGATGAAAACAGTTTCTTCTAGTGACTTTTGTTGATACATTATTATTAAAAATTACAGTTAAGATTTAGGAAAGCAATAACATGTAAACAGCATCTGGTTCGAGTAGTTTTAAGCTTAGGATTATTTCTTCCTCATCTCCAGTTTTCTGTGCAGCCACACTCATTGATTCCAATGTGGTGTCCTGTTTCAGTGACAAGCATATTTCGTTCACCACTGGTTGCCCTGGCTTGGAAAATGCCTATCTAAGATGAAGTTTCTGTGAGTTCAGCTTTGCCTCAGGTACATCAAAGCCATTGGACAGAAATAAAATTGAAATTAACTCACGAACCTGTGAAAATATTGATACAGTACACTTATAAAAATAACATGCTGAGCTGCATGGTTTATAAAATGTATATCAAGTATATTATTTGTGTAAACTAATGGTGACTATTGATAGAATACTTCTAAGTTTTGCTTTCTTCCTCAAGGTTATCCCTGCTCTCTGAATCCTCATGGAGCACCAGAGCTAAAATTCATCCTTACTATCTCTATAGAAAATGCAATTAAGGCAATAACATTGGACTTTGTGCCACTGATACACTATAATGTAGATTTCTTAAAGGCTTGTCAGATGTTTAAATTGGAATGGACATTTCTACCTCCACTATCTTAGTTTTTCTGTATATTTCTTTTCTCTTTTGGGGGGCAGCATCACTGCTCTCTGGTGGTCCATGGAAGCTACCCAGTCTTGCTGCTGCTGGATTTGAACCACCAAGCCAGTGGGCTGCAGTCCCGCACTCAACCCCTGTGCCACCGGAGCTCAGCCTCCCTGTATAGTTCTGTAGTAGTATCAAATCCTATAATGTAAGTCATTTTCAAAATACATATGTATAAGCACTCACAGTGTGATCTTTGTGTCCTTTTGTGAGATGCTTCGATATTAGCTACAAGCCACTAGAAACCTGTGAGTCACAGGAAGTTATTTAGAGATTTTCTGAATTCAGACAGAAATAGAGAGTATGAAAAGACAGAATCAACCTCTAAGGCCACATGGACTCAGTATGATGCTGTGACACAAGAAAACATAGCCTAAGTCTAAATAGCCTACCAAAAGTCTAGCCTTGAAGAGAAGATGCGTTGTTTGGCTACTCTCTAACTGAAGAAGCAATAACAATCTTTGACATCACAAGAGCCTTTGTTGTGTGGAGCCAAGATGACAAGTTCAGAATTAAATCCTAAATTTCTGTTGATTCACTTAGAGAAGGCAGAGATAGAACTGAGATTTTCTCCAGCACTGCTGACTTTAGACCCTAGCTGCCAGGGACTTTGCTGAGTTTAAGCCATTGCTATCCCTTTCTCCCAAGACCACTCATTGAAGTAAAAACCTGAAGTCTATAGATCTGAACTCTTATCATCGGACTAACGTTATTATTATAGTTGGATTCTCTAGCTCTAAATGAATATTAAGTTGTCTTGTATGCCTTGCCATAATTACTTTATAATTATGGCACTGCCACCAAGTTCCTTCTGACCCAGAACAACCCTACGGGCCAGGGTAGAATTGCCCTTGTGGGTTTCTAAGACTTCAAATCATTACAGGCAAAGATGATCACATTTTTCTCCTGTGAGTGGCTGGTGGTTTTGAACTGCTGACCTTATGGTTAGCAGTCCAACATGTAACTCCAAAAACCATCAGTGCTCCCACTAGAAAGCAAAGTGAGTACATAAAAAGAACATCTATTCTCCAAACAATCAGTATATCAGTCTCCATGAGAAAAATTGGAGGGATCAATTAGACACTGAGAAAGATTTGAGTAGTAATTGACATTTCAAATTCTTTTTAGAATTCTTGGAAGCAATCAAACATAGTAATCAGTGTTTAACAAAATTGATTTCCTTAATTGCAGCTGATTCAAATCAAAGTGGCTGCATTCTTACTCATATGTCCTGCTCATAATGCACAAACCTGATTTCCATGAACTAAATTACTTTCTAAGAAAATTATTCTTTATTTGTTTTAAGTTGAGATGCCTTGGCATTTGTTCAACAGTTTGCAATTACCTATGCTTTTTTCTCACTTCTTTCCATGTTTAACATAATGGTGAAAATTTAAAAGATGTGAGTAGGAAATGCATCCATAAAACAGAGAAAATATAAATTTTCTTCTTCTCTATCCTTGAGTCTCATTTTTTATACTGTTGTGCTTCATTTATCAACCCAATTAGTTTCCAAAGATGAATTCACTATACAAAAAAACACACCACACTTTATGAAAATAGAGGATAATCACATCACGTTACAAACATAGAGGATGACTACATCACTGCAGAGCTCTTACACCATTGAGAATCATGCCCCAGGCAAACGGACGCAAAATCGTAACCATCAGAGCAAGTGCTACTCTTGCCTCCAGGTAGGTATTTGTTAATGCTAGATAAGTATCATTATGTGCAAAATAACTGCTTTTTTACTAATACCATAAATATGAAATATTAGATAAAAGGGCGGATAAATGAGGACTAGGTGTTCGTATTCACAGGACTGATATTAATTAAAAGTTTACCCGTCTCTCTGTTTGCTAGTAGAGTGATTGCATGCTAGGAGTTTGCTACTGGGATAACTGCATGGCATAATAGTTACAAGCTGAGCTGCAATCCGCAGGTCTGAAGTTCAAGACCTCCCACTACTCTGGGAGGAAGATGAGACTTTCTAGCTCAGGAAGAGTTACAGTCTCAGAAATTCATCGGGGCAGTCCTGTCCCATCCAACATGGCCACTGTGAGTCAGTACTGACTCGACGGCAGTGAGTTTGGTTCTTGCGACCTCTTGAAAGCAGAAGAGATCCTTTTTTACCCAATCCAAAGAAATATGGCCCAACATAATGCACAAATTATAGAACAATATCATTGATATATCATGCAAGTAAAATTTTTCTGAAGATCATCCAACCACAGTTGCAGCAGTACATTGACAGGAAACTACCATCAGGTCAGATTCAGAAGAGGATGTGGAACAAAGGACATTATTGCCATATGAATCCTGTCTGAAAGCAGAGAATACCAGAAAGATGTGTACTAGTGTTTCATTGCCAATGCAAAAGCCTTCATCTGTGTATATTTAGCAAGCTATGAATAGCTTTGAGAAGAATGAGTATTCAAGCATACTTTATTGTACTCATATGAGATGTGTTAGTCCGGGTAGACTAGAGAAACAAATTCATAAGCATGCATATGTATATAATGGAGAGGTCTATATACCAGAGGAATGGAACATTGAGAAAGCATTCCAACACAATCCAGTCCAAGCCCCCAAGTCTGACATGAGCCCATATGTCTGATACCAGTCTATAAAATCTTCTTCAGATTCATGAGGCACATGCAATGACGCCAGGACAATCACCAGTCAGTGGGTGCAGTGTCTTGTGTATCCATGGTAGAAGCCTCATAGTGCTGGCAGGGGCTTCTCTGTGGCTCCTAAAGCATCTCAGCACTGGCTGGAGTCTCTTTGTGACTTTTCTGGTTTCAGAGGTCTGGTTCCATCAGTATAAGCCCATGTGGCTTCTCCTCTGGCTCTGCCACTTTCCAGGGCTCAGGGTCCATCAGCATGCACCATTTGTCTTGTCAACTGCAATGTCTCCCAAGGACTGAGCTGTAAGTCTCTCACATCGATGGGGGAAATAGCGCAAGATTTCCCAGAATTCTCAGGAGAAAGTCATGCTACCATAGAGGTCACATTGGCTATCTCCAGATTGACAGGCTAGATTCCACCCCTACACCCCCAATCCTGAAATGATCATGAGTACACGGCTGCCACATGGGACTTTTATGTGGATCAAGAGGCAAATGTGCAAGCACAGCACAATTATTTTGCCTGGCTTACAACCAGGAAAGGTGACTGTAAAGTGGTACTTTCTCACCATACTTATTGAATATGTGTCCTAAGCAAATAACCAGAGAACCTGGATTATGAGGAGATGATGCTGCATCACTCTTGGAGGAAGGCTTAATTAATAACCTGTGATTATGCAGATGACACAAACTTGCCTGCCCAAAGTGAGAACTTGAAATATTTGCTGATGAACATTTGCTGGTCAAGGCTTGTAGTTTTCAATGTGAATTATAAAATTCAATATAAAGAGGAACAAAATTAACTGGACCACTAGGGTAAAGTGATCAGTGCAGAAAAGACTGAAGTTGTCAAGGCTTTCGTCTTAACTTGGATCCATAATCTTTGCTCATGGAAGCAGCAGTGGAGAGGTCAAAAGGACAAGGTGTTTCAACATCTCTTTATGAGTATCTCTGTTTTATTATTCTTATGTAGCATAAGAGCAAAGGGAGACCATTTTATTGGATAACTGCTTTTAAATCATAATTATTTATTGCTAATTATTTTAATAAATTATTATTTTTTCGCTCATTACAAATGAGTAACTCCTAGCAATAGGATTTGGCAAAGTCTTGCATTATGGAATAGCTTGGTGTGTCTACCGCGTGGCCAGTGGCCATATAGTTAGCATCCAATTCATGGCAGCTGGACAATCAAATGAAATAAAACGCTGCTGGGTCCTGCTCCATACTCAAGGTCAGCACCTGCCACTTGGTGCCATCCAGTCAATGCTGACAGGTAAAGAAAACACAGTCTTTCTCCCATGGAGCTCTGCTGGTTTTGAATGGTTACCATGTGGATCATGGCCCAATACACAACGGCTGCATCACCAGAGCTCCTACCTCCCAGAGTAGATGCTGATTTGGAATGAACATTTAACTTTTAGGGGATGAAATTGCTGGGACGCATTTTGTGCTTCGTCTTTTCTTCAAGAAATGAATATTTTATCCCTTATGTTTCTTATTAGGGTATTGTGTGCAGCAGTTTTTAGTGTCGTTGACACGTAGTTCTGATGAAACTCTAACTTCTTAGCTTTGATAGGACTTTAATGAACACTGTAAGGCCAGAAAGCCAAGACAGCAATTATTTCTTGGCACTGCAGTGCAATGAAGTCGCCATGTCTGAGCATTCTGTTTGATCACTAACAGATAGAAATGATGTCAATTACATTATCAGACAAAGAGCTCACAATTAAACCCAACAGCTAAACAACCTGCTGTCATGCTTACCATTTCTTCAATCTTCAGGTGTTTGCATGGCACCATGTTCTGATAGTTCTGAAGGCCGTGCTTTTATATATTTGAGTTGAATAAATTTGTAATTTAATAAGAAACATCATGGCTTCAAAAAGTTCACTGAAAATTAGAATTCAGTGAATGCAATATTTCCACAAATGTTTTGAAGAATACATATGTATGTTTTCTATGTCTTAACACATCCTTTAGGAGTCAGCTTTGGTCATGCAATAACATTAAAATAAAATATGCAGAAAACATGCGGAACCTTTTTGTGTTTAATATTGTATGGTGTTTGTCAGTGTGAGAGTCTTTATATATTAATGCATTTTCTCTACTTATGTTTATTGTTTTGTTCTTTCAAGGTTTACATTTCCACAATTGGCTTATTTAGAGTTTTAGATAAAATCTAAAGTAGTATAGAAAAAAATCAAAAAAGTATAAAAAATGGGCTGAGCCCCGGTGGTGTAAGTGGTTGAATGCGGAACTGCAGCCCATGGGCTTGGCTGTTCAAATCCAGTGGCGGCTGGGTAGCGCCCACGACCATCAGAGGCAGTGATGCCCACAAAAAAAAAGTATAAAAAATAAAGAAACAAAGTCCCCAGGGAATACCAAAAATAGACTTTGGGGTCAGGGCATAGCACCCCATCTGACTTAACTGGAAAACACTCAAAAAGGTCAACAGACAGACATTTTTTTTACTGCTGTTTTTTCTTTTCTTGTTGTTGTTATGTTTTACTCCTGTTTTCGTGCTCATTATTATCTCTGCATGTCTATCTACACAAGATAGGTGGGTGTGTTAGTCTGGGTAGACTAGAGAAACAAATTCATAGATACTCATATATGTATAAGAAAGAACACTATATAAATAGTAATTGTACACTTAAAAAAATGCCAGCCCAGTCCAGAGCAAGTGTCCACAAGTCAATATTAGCCCGTATGTCCTATACCAGTCTATGAACTCTTCTTCAGACTCACAAAACACATGCAATGATGTGGAATGCAGGAATGTCACAGACCTGTGGGTGGGAAGTCTTGTGGATCCAGTGGCATCTCAGTGCTGGCAGGG
The DNA here is from genome assembly GCA_004026705.1 of Nesogale talazaci. Taxonomy (NCBI): domain Eukaryota; kingdom Metazoa; phylum Chordata; class Mammalia; order Afrosoricida; family Tenrecidae; genus Nesogale; species Nesogale talazaci. The sequence continues at coordinate 10,818 of PVJH01036148.1, read as the reverse complement.
GTCTCCATGTGGCTCCTCCAGTTCACGGCATTAGTGTAGCTCCATCTCCACAGCAGTGTCTCCCAGGGAGTGAACCTTGTCAGTAGAGAGTCTCCAGGGTGGTAAGCATATGTCCCACCGCCAGTGAGTTGTTTATCTCCTTAGTGCCTCCAGATGAGGTCATCAAACTGTGACCTGATGGACAGGCTAAACGCTGCTCCTTCACTCTTAATCCTCTTAAACTGACCACAGATTATGTAACTACTACAGGGGGATGAACAATCTGTAGGAGAAAACAACAGGACTGATGGTTTCAGGGGGAATGGGAGAGGAGGAGGTAGGGGACTGTAGGATGTGTGTGTCAACCAATTCAGGGACAAGGGAACAGAAAGTGATCTAAAATCGATGGTGAGAAGGGCATAGGATGCCTGGTGGTCTTGACAAAGGGCAACGTAGCTGAGAGAAATTACTGAAACCTGAATAAAGGCTGAACATGATAGTGGGACAAGAGGAAAGTGAAAGGAAATAGAGGACATTTATAGAGGTCTAAACACAAGAATGTACATATGTAATACATACTATATAACAATAGGGAAATCTTTATACATATATTTATTTGTTAAATATTAAGGCAGTAGATGGACATCAGGCCTTCACTCAAATACTCCCTCAACACAAGAACACTTGGTTCTAATAACCCCCACATTCTTCGATGCCCACCTTCCCTGACATGATCACTGAAGACAATATGTATGCATAAGGAAATGTGGTGGAAAAAGCTGATGGTCCCTGGCTATCAAAAGATATAGCATCTGGGGTCTTAAAGATCTGAAGATGAACAAGTGGTCATATACCTGAGAATCAACAAAACCCGCATGGAAACAGTATACCAGCCTGTGTGATCATGAGGTGTCGATAAGATCAGATTTCAGGCATCAAAGACCCAGAATGAAAAATTGTATTGATGTAAATGAAGGGGAAGTCAGACTGAGGACCTAAACCCATCTGTAGACAATAGGACATCTCCTGTCCAAAGGATCACAGGGAAGAGATGAGCCAGTCAGGGTGCAGGATAGCACCAATGAAACAGACAACTTTGTGTCCCTTGCATACAATGGATTTATAGATGGATTATGATATGGTTGTAGGGGCCACCAATAAAATGATTTTTTAAAAAGAAAAGTGAAATAGATCACAATGATCAACATATAACCCCTTCCCAGGGGGACAGCAGATAAGTCGGTGAAGGGAGATAATGGTCAGTGTTAAGATCTGAAAAAAAATTATTAAGGATTCATGAGACAGGGAGGGCAGAGAAAGGGGGAGTATGAGGTGACACTAAGAACTTACGTAGAAAGAAAATGTTTAGAAAATGATGATGATTGTACAAATGTGCTTGAACACAATGGATGGATGGATGATAAGAGTGGTAAGAGTTCCCCATAAAATTTTTTTTAATAAAATAAAATTAAAAAGAAAAGAAATCACTAATGAAACAAAACAAAACCCACTGCTATCCAGTGAATTAAGATTGTAGAGACCCTGTAGGTTAGAAGCTAGAGCTATCCCATAGGATTTCCCAAACTCTAAATCTTTATGGATGCAGCCTTCCATGTGGAAATATAAACATCCTTAAGCCTGCATTTCTTAAAAGTGATACCTGAAGCAATTTATACATATGGATGACTAGCAAAGGTTGGTGAAGTATTTGTTTTCAGAAACTAGATAAGCTTTAGAACAAAATTAATTTGATATTTAAATTTCTCTTTTTCCTGCCAAATTTTAAACCATATTTTCGTGTGTGTGAATTAGATGAAGGTTCATAGAATGGATCATAGTATATATTCCTCAATCCACATACATTCTGATTCAACTCATCCAGTGCCATCCCCTCTGTGGAACCTCCCAGATGCCTTATCCTCCACGTTTCCTGTTTCCATTCCTCCTCCTTTCTAATCCTCTGAAATTTACCCTTAGAAAAATTTTGCCTTTTTTATATTAATTGGGTGATTATTCTAACTAGGATTATTCTAACTAGAAAAATTTTGCCTTTTTTATATTAATAGGGTGATTATTCTAACTATTCAATTCTAGGCCTGAAAGACAAGAGCTATAGAATGGGGTTCCACTCTCCTCTATCTAACCAATAAGGCCTGCTTATTTTTTAAATTATAAGTATTTTTATACTATTAACCAGAAATTGAGGGAAATGTTTTTTTGTGGAAATGTCATGTTAAATGTGTTAGGCTGGGTTGACTAGAGAAACACATTCATTGACACTCATCAAGGTGTAAGAGAGAACTTTATACCAAGAAGTAATTATGCATCAATAAGACACTCTAGTCCACATCAAGTCCATTAAGTCTGATATTAGCCCATAATTCTTCAGGCTCAAGCAGCACATACAATGATGCTGAATACAGGAAGATCACAGGTTGCTGTGTGGAAAGTCTTGTGGATGTAGTGCAGTGGAAGCATCTCCAGCACTCTGGCTACCTTCATAATCAATGTGGACCCATGAGGCTTGTCAACAGGAATGTGAAGGAGAGAGAGAGAGAGAGAGAGAGAGAGAGAGAGAGAGAGAGAGAGAGAGAGAGGTCTGTCTCTTATAATAGCAGAATCAAGAGCAAGGAAGTTCCCAGAATCCTCCTGAGAAGGTCACACCCAAAAGGAGGGATCATCAGGCTGTGACTTGATTAACAGGCTAGACTCTGCCTCTTCATTCTTTTATCAAGTTGACATGAAATTGTGTAGCTACCACGTTAAGTCAGGTAAGTCTGCCTTTATTATGTTGCAAAAGGGAAACTTAGGAAACTTAAAAGCACTTAGCTTAAATATTTTGACTTTGTTTTTTTTAATTAAAAATCATTTTATTAAAAAATAGTTTTAGTTTTTATTGGGGGCTCGTGCATCATTTTTCACAATACATAAATATGCAAACTGTGCCAAGCACCTTCTCATGTTCGTTGCTGTCATCATTCTCCAAACATCTGCCTTTCCCCTTGCGCCCTTGATTCAGCTTTTCCATCCTTTCCCCTCTTCCCCTGCTCTCCCTTCCCCACCAGCCCTCAATACTTTATAAATTATTATTGTTCTGTCATATCGTACACTATCCAACCTCTCCCCCAACCCACTCCTTTGATTCCCGTTCTTCCAATAGGAACTTATGTGTACATCCTTGCAGTTGGTTCTTTCTCTCTACCCCACCTTCTCTCTACCCATCCAGCAGCTCCAATCTCACCACTGGTCTGAAGGGGTTCATCCATCCTGGTTTTCCCATATCACCAGCTCCCCCTTCTGCTTGTGTACCTTCTCCAGTCCATCTGCACTTGTAAGGTAGAGTTGGGACCATGATGGTTGGGGGGAGGAAGGCTTCAGGAACTAGAGGAAACTTGTTTGCATCATCACTGCCTGGATGCCCCCTGACTGGTCTGTCTCATGCTGTGTGCAACACAGTAATGGGAGAAGGATGAAGGGTTGGGGTGGGGGGATAGGGAAGATAAAAGGGAGTACAAAAGATTGACTTTGTTTTTTTAAGCTGCCATTTGAAAATTTCTATTCCATTCTTTGACTACATTATTTCTTACATTTACCTTATTAGTCTACAATTAAGAGGAAATTTCAGAATCTCTTTTGACATCAACAATGATCTTTTCTCTTTTTAATGACCTTTTACTTCATGTATGATGGCCTTGATGTCCTCCCACAGCTCATCAGGCCTTCTGTCACTAGTGTTCACCGAATCAAATCTCTTCTTGAGATGTACTCCAAGTTTAGGTGGGGTAGATTCAAAGTCATATTTTGGCTTTTATGGACTGTTTAAATTTTCTTCAACTCCATTAATTACATATGAGCAATTAATGGTCTGTTCTATACCCAGCCCCTGACCTAGTTTTAGTTGCTTATATTGAGTTTTTCGATCATCTCTTCTGACAGTTGCACACAATTTATTTCTGTGTATTTCCTCTGGAGATGTCCACATGTATCGTCCCCTTTTGTGTTGTTGAAGAAAGGTATTTGCTATGAAGAAGTCATTAGTCTTGCAAAACTCTATCGATGGTTGGTTTCCAGCTTCATTTCTTTCTCCAGTTCATGTTTTCCAACTACTATTGCTTACTCTCTATTTTTAACATTTTAAATTCCAACTGCCAAAAATTAACAGTATATCCTGATTGTATGTTTAATCAATTTCAAACTAAAAGTAGAATGCTTCAATATCTTCATCACTAAATTGTGGTTAGTACATACATTTGAAATATAGTTGTATTGATTGGATTTCCTTGAAGGCAGATAGACATAATCCTATCACAGATAGCATAATACTTCAAAAAACATCTGTAGTTGCAATTTTGGAAGATTATATGATCACAATATTGAGTGACACATCAAAAGAATACACAGTCATTTGTACCAAAAAGAATAAGTTGACATTCAACCATTTCAAAAGGTACATATATGAATGGCACTGCAGGAAGAAGTCTAAGCTAAACTGAAAGCAGTAGCTAAAACTAAGGCTCCAGGAATTAATGGAATAGCACAGGGAACGTTTCAACAAGCTGATGACGCACTGAAAGCACTCACTTGTCTATGCCAGGAAACTTGTAAGACAACTGCTTGGTCAACTGATCAGAAAGGATCCATATTTGTGCATATTTCAAAGAAAAGAGGACTGTTGAAAGCATAGAACGATTGTGGCAGTCATCTGATCTGGTGTAAATTTGAGGATTAGGAGTGTAGAGGTAGAGTTAACGCTGTCAATCTGGAGATAGCAAAGGAGACCTCTGTGGATATGGTCGTCTCCTAAGAATTCTGGGAAACGTGGCAATTCCTTCTTGGAGGCAGAGACACTATCTCCCTCAATTCACTTTCCTGGAGACTTTCTACTGCCAACAGTCCCTGGGAGACATTGTAGCTGCCAGACACACGGCAGCATGCTGATAGACTCTGATCCCTGGAAACTGAAGGAGTCACGAAGAGAGCCCTGCCAGTGCTGAGATGCCTCTACCACCACTGGATACACAAGACTCTGCACCCACTGGCCTGTGATTGCCCTGTGTCATTGCATGCGCTTTGTGAGTCTGAAGAGAACTTATGGATTGGTATTGGACATATGGGCTATTATCGGGCTTATGATCTTGGACTAGACTGGGCTGGGATGTTTTCTCAATGTTCCATTCCTCTTGTATATAAACCTCTCCCTTATATACATAGGCATGTTCATGAATGTTTTTTTAGTCTACCCAGACAAACATAACAATATAACTGAAACAATGTGCAAGAAACTTTCGCTGAAGATCATCCAACAATGGTTGCTCTAATACATTGACAGGAATCTGTCAGCGGTTCAGGCTGGATTCATAAGAGGACATGGAATTAGGTATATCATTGCTAATGCCTGGATGTTGGCTCAAAGAGATTGTCAGAAAGATATTTATTGACTCTGTCAGTGCATTTGACTGTGTAAACCATAACTAACTATGGATAGCCTTGAGAAGAAGAGGAATCTCAGGACACTGCACTGTTTTCATGTTTAAACTGTATTTGGATCAAAAGGCAGTGGTGCAAACAGAACAAGAGCGTGCGGAATGACTTAGAGTCAGGAAAGATGTGCATTAGTGCTTATCCAATTTGTATACTAAGAAAATGATCAGAAATTTTGGATGACATGAAGATGGATATAGCATCAGAGTTGGAAGAAGGCTTATTAACAACCTGCGTAATGCTGCTGATGGCACAGCCTTTCTTGCTGGAAGTTAGGGGGTATTGAAGCACTTGCTGATGAAGATCAAGGATGGCAGCCTTCAGTATGGATTGCAACTCAATGTAAAGCAGACCCAAGCCTGACAACTGGAACAATAGTGACCATCACGCTAAATGGAGAAAAGGTTGTCAAGGATTTTGTCTTACTTGGATCCACAATCAATGTTTATGGAAGAAACAATCAAGTGATCAAATAGCACACTGCAGTGGCCAGATTTGCTACCCAAGACTTCTTTAAAAGCAAGCATGTTCCTTTGAATACTAAGGTATTTCCAGTTGCTTCATGTGCATGTGAAAGTTGGATAAATGAATAAGGAAGACTTCAGAAGAGTTATTTGATCATTTGAATTATGGTGCTGGTGAAAATATTGAAAATACCAGGGATTGCCAAATGAACAAAAAAAAAATCTGTCTTGCAAGATGTACAGGCAGAATGCTGCTTAAAAGCTATGATGGTATGTTAGTCTTGGTAGACTTAGAGAAACAAATTCATAGAAACTCCTATGTGTATAAGAGAGATTTATATATAAGAGCAATTGAAATTGAGAAAATATCCCAGCCTAGTTTAGATCAAGTCCATAAGTCCAATATTAACCCATAAGTTTGATACCAATCTATAAAATCCTCTTCAGACTCGTAAAACACATGCAATCATACTGAATGCAGGAAAATCATAAGCCAGTGGATTGGAAGTCTTCTAGATCCAGTGGTGGTGTAAGCATCTCAGCACGGGCAGGGTTTTCAATGTGGCTTCTCTGGCTTCATCAGCCTCACTTCATGTGTCTTCTCCACAGGGAGTGTCCCAACTCCACAAAGGAAATACAAGAATTCTTAAGGAAAGGCCATGCCCACACAGAATTCTCTTTGGCTATGACACAATTGACAGAGTATACTCCTCCACCTCTTCACTTTTAATCCCCGCTTTGACACCAGGTTATGTAACTGCCACAGATGACAACACTTCATCTCAAGTGATTGAGACTGGTTGTCAGGAGAGAGCAGTCCTGGAGAAGCAGTGTGGTGGTGAACAATAAGGAGACTTTGCACCTGGTGGGTTGACACAGTGACTGCAGCAATGAACTCAAATGTAAGAACAATGGTTAGGATGGCACAGGCTTGGGAAGGGTTTTGTTCACTTGTATGTAGGGTCAAAACCAACTTGACGGCGCTTAACAAAACATTGTAGTAAGTGAGTCACCAATATTTGCTGATTCAGAGAATAATGAACTGGGTAAATGAATGAAGAAAAATGTGCAGTAATTGGCTAGCATGACCAGTATTCAAAAATCTATCTTTGGAATAGATTTATAAGTAGGAATATGAAGTATATTCATGCCTTGATGAATTAGGTGTTTTAGAATAGCTGCTGTGGTTGTTGTCGTTCAGTGCAGACGAGCAAATTTGAATCCATGGTGACAGAATGAAACACTGCCGGGGCCTGTAGCCTCAAGAGTGCTACGCTTGAGCCTGTTGTTGCAGGGATTCGGGTCCGCCCTTCTTCAGTACGGCTTTCACTGCAATGTCACTGTAGTCACAATTTGTAAGTGAGGAATCATTTGGAGCAAGGCACAGAACAGGCAATTCTAATGGTTTTATTACTTAGAAAATAACTTTTATTAATTACAGAATAAAGGGCACAGAGACAAATGAATTGCATATATCCACCTGGGGTCCCTGAAACAAAGCTCCTATTCGCAGGGTGAGATCAGATCCCAGCACATGCCTGCTGGTAGAGTGATGCTGAGAGGTGGTACTAACCACAAAGCCAGCAGTTTGAAACCACCAGTCTCTCTGAGGGAGGAAGACAAAGTTTATTTTTATTGGTGTAAAGAGTTACAGTCTCAAAGGAGGTGCTTAGGCTAATGTGGGGAAGAAAACTGATGGTACCCATCTATCACAAGATATAGCATCTGGGGTCTTAAAGGCTGGAAGATAAACAAGCGGCCATCTAACCGAGAAATGACAAAACCCACCTGGAGGAAGCACAGCAGCCTATGTGATCATGAGGTGTTGAAGGGAGCAGTTATCAGGAATCAAAGAACAACAAAAAATTCATATCACTGTGAATGAGGGGGAGTGCAGAGTGGGGACCCAAAGCCCACCTGTAGGCCATTGGACATCCCGTTACAGAAGGGTCTCAGGGAGGAGATGAGGCTGTCATAGTCCAGTGTAGCGATGATGAAAGATACAATATTTCTCTAGTTCTTAAATGCCTCCCCGTCCCCCATCATGATCCCAATTCTACCTGAAAATCTGGTTGGAATGAAAGATGTACACTGACACAGATAGGAACTGGAGACACAGGGAATCCAGGGCAGGCCCTCCAAGGACCACAGGTGAGAAGGGCGATACTGGGAGGGTGGAGGGAAGGTGAGGGAGAAAGCAGGGACAGATGACAGGGATCTGCATATGACCTTCTCCCTTAGGGATGGGACAGCGGAGAAGTGGGTGAAGGGAGATGTTGGATGGTGTAAGATATGACAGATACATAATAATTTATAAATTATCAGGGGTTAACGGAGGAGGGGGTGAGGAGGGAGGGGGGAATGAGTAGATATCAGGGGTTCAAGTAGAAAGCACGTGTTTTGAGAATGATAAGGGAAAAAAACGTACAAAAGTGCTTGACACAATGGATGTATGTGTGGATTGGGATAAGAATTGTACAAACTCCCAATAACATGATTTAATTAAAAATAAAGAGTTACCGTCTCAGATTCCCCCAGGGGCAGTTCTGCCCTGTCCTATAGGGTTGCTCTGAATTGGAATTGACCTATGGGAATGAGTTTTGAGGGATTAAATCCTAATCAGACACCCCATATCTATGTGCCAAATGGTATGTGCAGGCAAGAAAAATGGAAAGCCCCCTGCAGGCAATTGTGTCGGTCGTATGCTCATGTTAATTACATGATTGAGATGTAGGGGTGGAGTCTAGCCTGTTAATCTGGAGATAGCCATTGAGTAGCCAACGAGACCTCTGTGTGGGCACGGCTTTCTCCTGAGACTTCTGGGAAATCTCGCAATAGTTCCCTGTGGAGATGAGAGGCCATCTCCCCAGTTTTGGGGAGTCAGTCTCAGAGACAACGAACTACAGACAAGACAAGTTGGCAGTATCGAAGGAGCTGCAAGAGCTGGAGAAGAAGCCACACACCCTTACCCTGATGGAACCAGATCTCTGAAGCTGGAGAAGCCACATGGAGACCCCTGCCAGTGCTCAGTTGTTTCTACCACCACTGGATGCTTTTGATGGACCCTGATCCCTGGAAGTGAGAAGCCTTGGGGAAACCCCTGCAGGCGCCGGGACTCTGCACCCACTGGCCTGTGACTTCATCAGTTGGAAGGAAACTATATAGATTGATATTGGGCATATGGGTTGATATCGGACTTATGACTTTGAACGGGAGTGGGCTGGGATGCTTTCTCAGTGTCACATTCCTCTTGTATATAAACCTTTCCCTTATGTCCATAAACATGTCTATGAGTTTGTTTCTCTAGTTTTCCTAGACTAACACAGCAATGGACATCATGTAGTTTATCTGTTTAGCTTGGCCAAACAGATTTACTGTTTAGATTTACTGGCCAGAGAACAGGCTTTGTCCCCTTGGCTAAGAATGAATTCTGTGAGCAGTCTCCCACCCTAAGGCATGTACTTACCTTTCTGCCCAATAGCATCTTGGGACCCAGTGAGGGGGTCGTTCTATCACAGAATGCCTGTGCATTGACTATTTACTGAGAACACCTGCAAAGGCAAGCCTTCTCTTCTTAAATAAGATCACATTCACAACTGCAGGAGTTAAATCTTGAACATACCTTTCCAAAGGGCATAGTTTGACCCACCACAAAGGTGTTTTCAGAGTGTTAAACCATTCTTAAAAGAGAATTATATTTAAATACGAGAATGAAGTTATAAGATGTCCTGTAGTTTTGTGGGCTTGCATTATTTTCCCTTGCTCTGGGAACACTATCCCCCTTTCATTTGTTAAATGTTCCCCTTTCCATTCGAACATGCTGCCTCAGTCCTGCTCCCAGGCCACAGCTGACCCAGGCCAGGTCAACTGGGGACTTTTAATTAGGGCGCTTCAAATTGGGGATTGGGAAAATAGCAGAGGTCATCTTAGAAGGGAGGCCCTGATGGATCCATGTGAGCCGCCACTTTCCCTGCCCAATGGAGAGTCTGTGCAGTGAAAGAAAATGGAGTTGTGACAGAAGACACATTCCAGGTATTTGAGAATTTAGTTTCATCTGTCGATACACCTACCATCACTCCTGCCTTGCCTATAGAATTATGTGAGGGAGTCCAGAATTCTTCCAGGAATTCCCCTTTCTCATTAAGCTTGTTGGGGGATTTTTGTAAATCACCACCAAGAATGTGACTAATTCAACTCCTATGCTCCCTCCTCTTTTCTCACTTAGATGGCATAGGAAGAAGCAATACCCCACATAAGTGATCAGGCTCATTTTGAACAAGAAAGACCCATCTATTTGTCAGGGAAAGCTGTGCACAGACTGTGGAATTTTATTACAAAAGCTGATGCATATTAGAGCTTTGTGGAGGATCCTGGAATTAAAGAATAAGCAGGGGGATATCCAGAGGTCCCCAGAGGCTGGCTGAGTAGGATCAGGTTAAGATCCTGCTGTGTTTTGTAAAGCCCTTTACTCTGAACTGTGCGCCTGAGTTGCTCCAGTGAACTCAGAGAAAAAGCTCAGCCACAGATTTGCTCATGGGGCCGCTGCTCTTACCCTGGTCTAATGAGAGGAGCCCCGGTGGTGTACTGGTTATGCACTGGGCTGCTAACCTGAAGGTCAGCAGTTTGAACCCACCAGGCAATCTCCAGGAGAAAGACCTACAGTCTCAGATGCCCACGGGGGCAGTTCTGCCCTGTCGATGACAGTCAGGGAGAGTGTGAAATGCTTTGGTTAAGGAGCACTGGTAGCAGAGTGGGTTAGTGTTAGGCTGCCATCTCCAAGATGGGCAGTTCAAATCCACCAGCTGCTCTGAAGGAGAAAGATGTGGCAGTTGGCCGTCATAGAAACCCTATCGTATAGGGTCCCTCTGACTATGACTCACAATCAACTTGAGGG
>PVJH01036147.1:0-19044 GCA_004026705.1 Nesogale talazaci | reverse complement strand
GAGAGAGAAAAGAAAAAGAGATTTAACTTTGTCTTCTAGATTTTGACTGTCTCTGCCAACCACGAAATATCTTCCAGCAAGGGCAGATGGCAGCCTGTACAATGAACAATTTAATCTTCGGAAAATGGCACAACGTTGCCAGCCAACGCCATTTTTCTCCAGGAGCGCATTGTCAATAACATGTGCTCTCAAATATGCGGTGGGATTGATGACTGGGCCCTGATTTACGGACACAGCAACAAATTAAATGATTGCCTTTCTCGTTCCTAGCTTGGGGCCCTTCTGAGCTGCCTGGGTTGGGGGGAGGCCTTCTTCTTTCTCCCCCCACCCCACCCCATGCTCGAATAATAGTCTCTGATTAAGGCCACTCACTAGAAAAGGTGGGGGTGAGGGGGGAATGGTACAGAGAAGGCAGATGATCTCCCTTGAAATCCAACAGGGGAAAAGTCACTTAGGTCATGATGACAATTAACTTTGGAAGCCCCCTCCCTCTCTCTCTCCCTCCCTCCCCACATAAAGGCGACAGACATTGAGGAAATCCCTCATGCAAACACTTTTGTGGCCCCTGATTTGGCTCATTGGGTCCCAGTAGGTACAGTGGTTACACCTGGGACTGCTAACTGCAAGGTCAGCTGTTCAAAGCCACCAGCTGCTCCGAGGGAGCATAACTAAATGGAACATCATTAAAGCACAGTGAAAACAATATGTCATTCTATACTGTGAAATAATTATTTCTAATGACAAATAAATGAAATCTTGTCTTGAAGCATGGCGTAGCATGGGTGACAGTCTTCACACCAGGTACTCATAGGTGGGTGTACCTGCATGTGGAGAGAGAAGAGCAGTGTCTCCTGGAGCTGGAAACATGCCATATTTAGGATAGATGTTCCCTCAGGACTAGTGATGGGAGTGGTGATACTGGGAGGGTGGAGGGAAGGTGGAGTAGAAAGGGGGAACGAATTTCAGGAATCCACATATAACCTCCTCTCTGGGGCAAGGCCAACAGGGAAGTGAGTGAAGGGACACATTGGGCAGTGTATGATATGAAAAAGCAATAACAATTTGCAAATTACTAAAGGTTCATGGGAGGGGAGGGAAATATGGGGAGCTGGGACTGGGGGCCTAGATGGAGGGAGGATGTTTTGAGAGTGATGATGGCAACAAGTGTGCAAATGAGGTCTGCATACAATTGATGTGTGTATGGATCATGAGGGGAAGTGTATAAGCCCCCAATAAAATGATTCATTAAAAAAGGGGGCGAGGGGGAAGGAGGAGCTTATACCAAGAGCTCAAGTGGAAAATGTTTGGAAATGAATGTGGCAACATGTGTGCAAATGTGCTTGATACAGATGCTGTATTGAATGTTATAAGAGCTGTAAGAGCCCCCAGTAAAATTATTTTTAAAGAAGAGTGGTGTCTCGGTTCCTAAGACCATCGAAAATATGTGTTTTCTGATGCTTTTAGGCAACCCCTGTGAAAGGGTTGTTCAACCCCCAAAGGGACCCACAGGTTGAGAACCTCAGCTCTAACTTTTTACAGAAGTAGAACACCTCATTTTCCTCCTATGCACAGTTATCAAATATTAAAGAAGCCAATTTGAGGCACAGTAACTGATGAACCTCAGACATTTCATAATATGGCCGGTGGACCCTGTAATTTCTAAATCCCGATGAGCAGACATGAGGTAGAGAGGTCCCTACCATAACTAGAATCCTGTGCAAACCCATCTGTGAGGTTTGGGCTACAATGTGGGTGATGAAGGCGGTGACAGGGCTGCTGCTGTCTGGGCTTGATGTCTGCGTCCGGGTCTGAAGGACACGGTGGGGTCCACGTGCCAAACTCACTGCCATGGAGTGGATGCCCACTCACAGCGCCCCTACAGGACAGGCTAGAACTGCCCCTGGGAGCTGCCAGGACGGTGACGCTCCTAGAGTCCACGCTGGAGTAGAGAGCCAGGGGAGTGGCTGGTGGAGTTCTCTCCTGGAGAGCTAGGGAGATCCAACCTGATCCAATCTGATCTGTGGTCAGAGCCCGACGACAATCCATTCTGCCCCAGGGATCCCCACAGGTCTGCTGGGTGTCCCCACATTTACTCTCCCTGCTCCCTCTCCAACCCACCTCTCCTCGCCTCAGACTCTCACTATGACTTCCTTCTTAAAAGGGGCAGCCACGTGGGCGCTGGAGCGTCTCCACGGGCTGGCCCTGGAAGCAGCCTTTCTCCCAAGGAGCCTTGGTGTGGACCCAATCCTCCAGCCTTTCTATTGCCCCCGCCAAGCGATCTGGCTCATCAGCACTGCGTCTGCCGTCCCTAGGCTCACGTCAGCAGTCAGTTTCTGCACCCACCGCCCGTCGCTGCACAGAATGAGGGGGCTTCCCAACACTCCTGGGGGACCTGGGATTAAAATATTGTGGAAAGAGGCACAGAGCAATGGGGTTCCAATTTAAATGCACGTGCTGAGGCACTGCGTCCAAGAGGACAGGATGGAAGGGTCCCTCTGGGCTTCCCAGACCGTCGCTCTTTACGGAGTAGAAAATCTCGCCTTTCTCCCGTGAAGCAGCTGGTGGTTTCAAACTGCTGACCTCGGGGGAAGCAGCTCAATGTAAAGTTTACCTTCTATGCAAGGACACGCTTCACGTCTGAGCGGTGGCATTAGGGAGTCCTGGTGGAGTGCTGGCTACGAGATGGACTGTGAACCACAAGATCACCACTCTCCCAAAGAAAGATGAGGTGCTCTATGCCTCTAAAGAGTCACACAGTCTCGGGGAGCTAGGGTTTCTTGAGGTGGTGGTGCTGAACAGGTTTCGGAGGCACTTCCAGACCAAGAGAGACTCGGAAGAAAGGCCTGGCAACAGTGTCGGAAGACAGATCTGGTGAGCGATGCCCAGAAAAGCCAGTCCACAGTCATCCCCACAATGAACCACAGTGGTTAGGCCCTCAGCTGCTAACAGCAAGACTTGGGCTGCAAGTCCACCCAACAGCTAGCTCAGAGGCAGAAAGGCCTAGTGATCTCCCATGTAGCTGCAGCCAAGAGAACCTTCGGGGGCCACTCCACTCTGTCAGAGGAGGTTGTTCTGCATCCCAAGAGCAATACAAATAAAACAACATTTACAAATAAAGCACAACACTCGCTGGAGAAGAGTCCCCTCCGGTCCAGATGGCCTGGTCCTTTCCTCACTGACCCTACTGGAAAGCACCGTCTCTCTCCCATGGAGCCACAAGGGGGGTTTGAACTGACGACCTCGCAGTGTCGCCCCCCGTATGACCACTAGGCCCCCGAGGCTCCTCAGCTAACTTAGGGGCCTTAACAGCCCCCACAATGTGACAGTGGCGGTTACTGTGGCCGGTACACAAATCAACCACCCAACTCCAGGGACTTGAGGGTCATGAACAAGTGCTTGTGTGAGCTGAAAACGCATCAGTCCGTGTTGGTAACTGAGCCATAACTGACCTTTTGGCCTGGGACTGCACAGCATGATATTACATAACCAGGCGGACAGGTCCTCTGTGCTAAGGAATTTACATAGAAATGCTGGCTGGGGGGGGTTGGGAGAGAGTAGGAGGGAGGGAGGGAGGGGGAGAAGGTGCAGTAAAACTGCATCCGCTATTTGTTCTTTTTCCCCTGAGCAGAGGGCATTGATTAAATGGCAGTAAAAATCAAGCCATCAATCCATCGGGCATCTTAGAGAGCCAGGCCGGAGTGGGAAGGGGGATCTCCATCCTGACAGTGCATTCAAATCCCCTAAGGAGCTTCTGAAACCCTGGCACCCACCTGGCCAGGCTCTCCTGGAATGGGCAGGACAGGGTTTTAGCTCCCCGTGGGCCCCCCATGAGGCCAGGACCCCAGAGGGAAGCCTGGTTGCCCACAGGTGGTAGTCATGTCCCAGGAACTTGGGGAGTGGCTTTCCATTTCTGAGCCCTGTTTCCCCTTCTGCATTACATATTCGGTGGGATGTTATTGGCCCAGCACTGCATGTGGCATCCGGGATGTGTGGCTAATTGCCTTTGAGTCGATTCCAATGCAGAGCGGCCCAGGTGGTCAGGCATGAACTGCCCCGTAAGACTTGCAAGGCTTCATGATTGATCCTTTAGAAGCAGATCCCCAGGCCTGTCTTCCTAGAAACCCCGGGCTAGTAATCTTCAGGCTGGTCGTTGAGCGATGATCCGTTTGTACCACCCGGGTTCAAGCTTATTGCTAATCCTCACCATCACCACCCTCAAAATGGGCAAAATGTCTTCTTACCATTCTCCTTTGCCACGGGGAAGCCCCCCGTGTGAGTGATCTGGAGTCCCTCTGCCAGCACAGCTATTTGGGGGTAGTGCCAGTCACTGGATGATGAGGACAGTGAGGACAGCGGCAGTAAAGCAAAGCCCTGCTGGTGGGTGAACAGCGGCCACACCAGGTACTCATAGGTGGGTGTATCTGATGCCAGAGGCCAGCAGGGAGAGGGGAGAAAGACAGGCACCTCCAACCCACCCAGAGCTCTGCGCCCAGCAAATAAGGCCTGGCCATCGGCTCCCCCAAGGAAATGTCTCTACCATGAAACATGATGATGCTGTGTGTCCAAGAGCTGAGCTGTTTTCCAGCTGCAGGGAGGGAGGGGGAGGGGAGCAGGGGGAGAGGGCAATGATGACCACCATGTTCCCCAAGTCTCCCTGGACATGGGGTTCTCAGGGACTGGTTCTCCAGGGCCCATATGTATACCAGTCTATAAAGTCTCCTTCCGACTCATGAACTCACAGGCCAGTGGGTGCAGAGTCCCAGTTCTGCCAGGGGTTCCCTCATGGCTCCTCGTTTCCAGGGTTCAGGGTCCATCAACAGTATCCCCTGGTCCCTGATAGAAACATTTCAGTGCTAGCAGGGGTCTCTCTGTGACTTTTCTGGCTTCAGAGGTCTGGTTCCATCAAGGTAAGGCCATGTGGCTTCTCCTTTGGCTCTTCTGGTTCATCGGACGCTGCCATCTTGTCTTGTCAGCCGAGCAACTTCCAATAACTGGGGGAAATGGTCTCTCATCTCCATGAGGGAAATACCGCGAGACTTCCCAGAATTCTCAGGAGAAAGCCATGCCCACACAGAGGCCTTATTGACTCATTGACTATCTCCAGATTAACAGGCTAGACTCCACCCCTACATCCCAATCATGAAATTGACATCAAGTACATGACCACCACAATGCTGTAACTATGTGCCATTTGTAATTTACATGATGCTTCCTAGCAGTAACAAGATGACAGTGAAGAAGAAGCAAGGAGAATAACTTTATGGTTGGGGGGTCACCACCCCCTGAGGAACCGTACCAAAGAGTCGGGGTGTGAGGAAGGCTAGGGATGGCGGCCTTAGCTGGACGTTGTGCCCCTGCCCACCACGGGAGTCCAGTCAGGCTGTGTCTGAGATCCTGGTTCTTTTCCATTTCTCTTTACATTCCAAATAAAAATCCCCAAACCAAACTCCCTGCCATCGAGTGAACACCCCTCAGCGTGGCCCATGAGCCGCCAAGACTGCAAATAGGTATAGCCAATACAGAGGGACAGCCTTTCCTCTGAGCTGACATGGACGTGGGGGCAGTGGGCCTGCGTTTGAGCTGGGATCATTAAAATGAAGGCCAAGTTTCCTCTTCAAGGGTGGGAGGATTTGCCTGAATTAGCTAATCCCCACCCACTCGTTGCCTTTCCCCGGCATCCTAGACACTGCCGCTTGCAGCCCTGCCCTGGGCTAAGCACGTAATTGCCGTGATAGAACAACAGCAACAACATTCTGCCGGCTTTATTTCCTGTGCTCAGAGAGCACAACATGCTCCCTAAACGCCAGCCACTCACGCTGTAGGCAGCTCAAGTCCCCTCGCCCTGTCCCGGCAGTGAATCGCCTTTGACTGTAAGTTCCTTGTCGTAAATAATACCAGGCTTTGCACTCCACTTAGAGGCGATGGGCTCCGTTGTGAATCTCTTTGCTGGCGGATTGGACTTTAAACTGTCCCTGTTGTTTATGGCGGTGTTCGCCAGCATCAAGTCCTCTTTCCAACAATTTTAAGGACCCTGTGGAACATACGAATATGCCCCAATAAAAATGGGTACAGGAAAGTTGCTAGCTTACTGCCTCTAGCTCGCTCGCTCTCTCTCTCTCTCTTTCCCTGGTCATGCAGCCAAAGCAACATACATGAGAATTGTCAAATGTTACGTCTGTAATTGCCGAATATGGGATTATAATTAACGGCGAAGCCACCGGGGACCGGCGCCCTTTGCATTGTCAGGATGGCGCCCTGATCTTTGCCACCCGTTTAATTTATCTTTCAGGGGAATGACACCAGCTGGACAGCTTCTCGGTCCTTATCGTTTTTCATTACCTAGCTTTCCGGAGCGATGTGCCCTTCGAAGGTCCCAGTGAGTGCCGTGGACAGCAGGAAATACGGGCTGGGAAAGGGGCATCAAGACTCTCCAGACCAGCGTCTGGAATGACTCCACCACGAGCTAAGGGCTTGACCTGGCTCCAGTCTTGCTCGACCCAGTCCCAGCCTCTGTCAGTTTCTCAGCGCACAAAGCAGTCAGCGCTCGGCCCGGTGGGCCTGGGAAGTCAGCCAGCGCTTAGCTTATCAGGAGCACTTAATACAATAGTAGCTGTGGAGGCTGCTTCCTCTTCATATCCATATCAAATGCTTGGAAATGCTAGTTTGCCCTCCTTCCTTCCTTCTTGCTTCTGAATTCGAGAGAGAAACTTTTCTCGGCCTCACGTCTGAATTGACAACTGATTTCTCTTGGGTTTGTTAAATGCCTGAACTAAAAAAGAAAGCCTCTCTCGTGCTCTCTCTTCTTCTCTTCTTCCTAAAGAAAGAATAACCCATCGTCCCAGGTCCGATGATGAATTATTGTTGACGCATCAGCAAACTGCCATCCCGTGTTTGACCTGGTCTGTCTTTCCTGCCGCCACTGGCAGAGGGCGCTGTAGTGGCCTGCTGTGACATCCAACCAGGAGAGGCATGAAGGGCCTTCCAGGGAATTAAGATTGATGGAATCTCCCATGTTAAAGTTCTTTCCGTTTTTAATATTTCCTGCCTTCTCTTTGGTGGAGGTTTTTCTAACGTTTTGTCCAGTCGTCGTGGTTCTGGTGTCCTGTTTGTTTGTGTGCTTGCTCCCTGAGTGTGGTTTATGGGACGTTCGGAGAGGAAGTCCAGGCAGAGACGGGCATGGGGAAGACAGTGGTCTGAGTGCGGTGACGGTTGCACAAATCTTCGTGTGTGTGTGTGTGTGTGTGTGTGTGTGTGTGTGTTAGCCGGTCTTTTTGTAATCTCAGCGGATCATCTTATTGGGGACTCTTTTCACTCTTACCACAATCCATACATCGAATGTGTCAAGCACCTTTGTACCTACATTTCCAAAACATTTTCTTTCTACTTCAGCCCTTGCTAGCAGCTCCTCGGTTTTCATCTCACTCTCACTCGCATGTATCCTTGATAATTTGGAAATTATTTTTATTTTCATGTTTTACACCCTCCGCTGCCTCCTTAAACAGCCCTTTAGAGATGCGATTTACTATAAATTTGCGGGGGAGGGGGCTCTTTTTAAAAAATCATTTTATTTAGGGCTTTTACAGCTCTTATCACAATCCATAGATACATCCATTGAATCAAGCACATTTGTACGTATGTTGCCATCATCCTTTGCAAAACATTTTCTTTCCACTTGAGCCTTTGGTGTCAGCTCATTTTCCCTCTCCCAACTTCTTAACATTGACTGAGTGATAAAATTGTGAAATAAACGCCAGTAAAACTTTAAAAAAAAAAAGAATTGAGATTTTGAGGGTGGGAATGGAGTGGGGAAAGAGCTGATACGAAGGGCTCAAATAGAAAGTAAATGCTTAGAAAGTGACGATGACAACCTATGTACACATACGCTTGATACAATTGATGTATGGAATGTTATGAGAGCTATAAGAGCCCCCGATAAAATGATTTAAAGGGGAGAAAAAGAATTGGGATTTTAGTGAGCACTTACGGCATATAGGCATCAGTTCTGGAAGGTCTTGTTATGATTGCTGCAAATATGGGAACTCAGAATCAAGAGTGAGAGTCCAGACACCCACGGGGCAGCTCCTCTCCATCCTCAGTTGCTCTGAGTCGGAACTGACCGGGTGGCAGTGAGTGTATGAATGGCAGGTCCTCTTCCTCAAATTTGCACCAAGGGTACATAGCAGTGTCAAGCGATTGAGAAAGACGCCACTGGGAATGGAGAGGGCTTATGATGAGAAGTTAGGGGTGTGCAGTGCATCCTCCAAAGTTTACCCAGGTCCTGAAGTTGGGTCCCCAGCTTCCTGGCAGTGAAAGCCAAAATGGAAACAAGACTGACCAACCCCCTCAGGAAAACGTGTACCCAGATGGAAGGAAGAACAAGTCAACCCTCTCCTGACTCCGCAGGTCTGGTACATTGTGTGTCTGTGTCTGTGTGTCTGTGTGTGTCTGTCTGTCTGTGTGTATGTGTGTGTGTCTGTGTCTGTGTGTGTGTGAAAGCGGAACCCTAGCAGTACACCAGTTAAGTACTCAGCCACCAACTGGAAGGTCAATGGTTCAAACCCCTGCCTCAGAGGCTCCATGAGAGAAAGATGGGGCAGTCTGCTTCCATAAAGACTGACCGCCTAATAGATAAATTAATAATAATAATAATAATAAATTGACAGCCTTGGAAGCCCTAATGGGGCCTTTCTGTCCCCTTGGGTCACTGTAAGTCAGACTTGATTTTCAAGCTGCTTTGGGTTTGGTTTGAGATTTGTTTTTGTTTGTTTGTTTGTTTGTTTGTTTGAGTTTGTTTTCATCAACACAAAAGGAGACTCCCCCTGGTCGAACCAAAAAGTTAGGCGTGAACCATTCCTTTCTGTTTAAAAAAACCCATTCATTTCTGCAAAAATATGTTTCACTTCATACTGGGCTCCATCTCTTTCTGATAATTATTCAATCTGAGCTTTGTCAAAGCATCCTACCGAGAAGAGACTGGTGCTGGAAAGCTCGTTGGGTGGGGTGGGGGTTGTGGAGCCGCCTCTGCCTCCTTCTGCCTTATCATTCTTATTTAGATTGACGTATCTTTGGTTCTAATTAGGGATAACCGCACAGCAGTTAACACTCCATAATCCCATCATTAGTTGTCAAGAGATTTTTTTTTTCATAGAGCAAACCCTGCTGCCATCTCCTTTATTTCTGCTTCTTAACTACTTGGGGAGCCTGAAGTTGAAGACAGTGCTTTAAGTGAAAGACTTTCGGCTGCCATTACTGTCTTCCAAACTGTCACTTGGGTGAGGACACAAAGGACACCTTTCGACGGCCTTTCCCCCCACTCTGGAGGGCCCACGGCTCACCCACAGCTCCCAAGCTGGCATTTCGATCTTCTTCTCCTCCAAGATGTCACCCTGGTACTGCTGGTTTGATGCCATCGCCAGGGTGGACCCGGGGTGAAGAATTTTAAACTGCTCTCTGGGTTGTCCAGAGGGGAGGGAAAAGGGGAACTCCTGTTTAAAGAACTCCCGATCCCCTGCTTCTGGGAGACACTTGAGGTCCGTTACCAAAGGTGGAAGCCCACCCAAGAGAAGTGTGCGTGTTCCCTCACCAAGGAGAAAACACCCGCGGCAACTGTCTTGTGTGTGTCAAGAACGTGAGGCACACCATTGGCTTAGGACGCCATCGTGGTTCATAGGGGAAGTTCAAACACTGAGACTTCCCAGGGTGCAATTATGACCTCCATGTCCCCTGCACTTAGAGTTCCAAAGGGGACAGGCTATTGAGATTGAAAATGATGTTGCCTTCTTCTTCTTCGAGGGTCTGTCTAGAGGAATTCTCATTCATTCATTATTCAATGCCCAAGTTGAGCACTGAGTGAGCAAGACCGAGGAAGAATCGATGCATTGGAAGGGTGGTGCTGGTGAAGACCATGGAACGTGCCATGGACTGCTGAAAGGAAAAACAGATCTGTCTGGGAAGAAGTAAGGTCAAGTGCTTCTTAGGTGCAAGGACGACGCCAAGAGTTTGTCTTATAGACTTTGGACATGTCAGGAGGGACCAGTGCCTGGTGAAGGACCTCGTGTCTGCAGGCAGCCACAACAAGAGGAAGGCCTTCAAGAAGAAGGGTGGACGCAGTGCCTGGAACAATGGACTCCGGCATGGGAACCATGGTGGGGATGGAAAAGACCAGGTGGTGTTCGGTCTGTGATGCATGGGGTCGCTGTGGATCAGAACCAAAGTGAGGACACCTGACAACGGCAGCACCCATTCATCCCCATCGGTCCAGGATCCAACCTCAGAGACTCTCCGTTTAGTGGTTAAGAGTCAAGGCTCTGAAATCAAGTTGATATAGATCTTTCAATTGAAGCTCTGCCACTTGCCGGGAGGATGACCTTGGATAGGTCACTTGACTCTCAGCATATCCTCTGTTTCCTCTGTGATAGCGGCTACAGGGTTGCCCACTGATGCTCATGGAGGACACTTGCTGACTCACCCAAAGCATGGAAGTGTGGGAGGCAGAGACACTGAACTGAAAACTACACTTATGACGACATGCTTGTCAACTGCAATCGGTCCTGGAGAAACAGCTTAAAGAACACCACCAAGATGGAGAAACTGCAGTGCACTGATAGGTGTTCCAGGGGCAGAATGGGCACGGGGCCTCCTTGTGCGACCCTCTCCTGACCCGACACATGCCAGAGGTGGCCTTGTCACTTGGCGGCCGTCACAACACCCCTCCCTGGCGTCCTGGGGAACCACTGTGGAAAGAGCAGTGGGATGTGGCCAAGACGAGGAGCAGAGCAGGAAGCAGCCCCCATAATGTGCTGGCAGGAGTAGAAGCCCAGCCTGGCCAATTGCAAGTGGATATCATTCTATGCATCTGTTGGTGGCTCTGTAATGAATGCAAAACTCAATTACATCTCTCCGCCCGGCTCTCCCTCACAAACTCTACTTAATGAGCACAGCCGATGACTTCTTAGATATGTCATTAGGATTTTTATTTATTTCTGTTTTATTTTTACAGTTGTGGCCCAACATATTAGAAAATAAAACCCCCTTGTAGTCGCCATGCCTGGTCTCAGCTACGATCTCAAAGGCCACCACCCTTTTTATTGATTATTTTTCTGCTTCTTCATCCACTGTCAACATATATGTGTGCTCCAGAGTGCGACCAAGGGGAACTGCCGTGCGCCTGTGCCCTCTCCTTCCCATTTCTGCTTTTCCTGTTGCACCAGGTCTCTCTCCTGTAAACCTTGCAGAAGGAAAGGAAACCGGTGTTTCTTCTCCTTTTAAGACAAAAAGGACTGAAGGAAGCGTATGTTGTCTCCCAGTGACTCAAGAGTCAGGTGTCCTTGGGACCCTTCTTCGTGTAGAAAAAGGACCCTGGCTCTTGTGAGGAATCGGGTCGGTCCGTCCCGTGAGTGGAAGCCCAGGAGACCTCTCGGGTGGAAATAGCATCCTAGGTGTGGAGGCGGGGTTTTCTAGAGACAACATGAGTGACACACATACACGTATAAGAGAGAACTTGTGTGTGTGTGTGTGTGTGTGTGTGGCATCACTGCCTTGGTGGGAGCAGGAAGCCCAGTCTTGCTCCTGGTGAGCTGCTGATGGATTTGAACCGTCGACCCTGTGGGCTGCAGTCCCGCACACCACTGTGCCACCAGGGCTCAGCCAAGAGAGAACTTCTTATCGAGAAAGAAATTTGTACCAAGGAAGTAGCCCACACCTGCTCAGTAGACATCATTAAGCTGTGACCTGATCATTAGGTTGGACTCCACCTATGTCTTTTTTTAAATGTGACAGGTCGACAGAAACACCTAACCATCACGATACTCACCGCCCTCAGGTCGATTCTGAGTCACGGCGACCCTCGAGGGGGGGTTGAACAGCCCCTGTGAGTTTCTGGGCCTCTCCCTCCCTCGACCCATCTTTCTCTCTCGTAGCTCCTGGTGCCTTTGAACTGCTGACTGACCTTGCAGTTGGCGGGCCAATGGTTAGCTGTTCCACCATGCCCCTGGGACTCCTCCCATCACGACCACCATGTTTTAATTTAAAAAAAAAAAAAACAGGCCTGGAATTGACAAATGCTCAGCTCTGCTGGGGAGAAGGAAGGTCCCTAAATCACGCGTGTGAAACTAAGGGGACGGAGCACCAGGAGAAGCAGCTGTCTAAGAGACTGCACACAGCAAACACCTTTTCTTTCGCTGAGTGCGCAGTGCGGCATAGACATTCGGAAGATGGGGTGGACATCCTTGCGTGTGGAGGACAAAGCAAACCTCCAAATCTGACCAGGGCATCACAGAAAGTCCATGGCGACTTTGTCTCCCAGTGAGCACAGCCCAGACAGCTCTGTGAGTGCCTGCAGGGGAGGGCCAGGGGCTCCCATAAACCTGGGAGGTGAGGAATGAGACCAAAGGGTGTTGTGTCTGGTTTAGAAGTCCCTGTGCGGGAGCCCTGGTAGCACTGTGGGTTAAGCACTAACCTAGCTACCTGCACAGCCCAGGATTCAAACCCTCTACTCCTTGATGAGGCTGTCTGTCTGAAGGAGCCCTAACAGGACTGGGAGCCGCCCTGGGCTCACGGACAGCGGGTTTGGTTTCCTTGGGCAGTTTACACAAAAGGCTCTGAACCAAAGAACTAGTGGTTCATCCCCACCCAAAGGCCCGCGGGGCGGCTTCCAAAGAATCGTGAAACCACAGAACCAAACTCACTGCCAGGGAGTCAAAGTTGACTCACAGCGAGCCTATCAGACAAGATCGAGCTGCCCCGGTGCGGTGCGCCTCCCAGCCTGCAAATCTTTACAAGAGCAGAGACCCCCATCTCTCTCCCAAGGAGCGAAGGCTGGCTTCAAATTGCAGACCTATCTAACGGAGAGCGAAGAGGTGGGAGTGGTCTGGAAATTTGGTCATACGCAGAGAATTCCCTTCTTTCTTCCTTTTCTGTTGGTTTTCTTTGTTGTTCAATTTTAGACCATTTTTCTTTTTCCATGGTTAAATCGCCTTTAGAATGACGTGTGTGATCACAATCCGTTCTAGTGCTTCCTCCTCCTGCTACATGTGTTGCTTACTCCTTAAATCCCCTCGCCCTCCCTATCTCCCACCTCCCACTCCTCCGTCCCTATAAAGGTAGAGAATGTTGGAGACAGTTCAAAACCACCAGCAAATCTGAGGGAGAAAGACTGGACTTTCTATTCCTGTAAGCAGTTACGGCCTCAAATACCCACGAGGGTCGCTCTCAGTCAGCATTGACTCCAGGGCAGGAAGTAAGTAAATTAACAGGACAATGAGCCCTGGTGGTGCCCCGGATTAGACACTGGGCTGCTAGCTATAAGGTTAGCAGTTAAAACCCACCAAGCACTCTGCTGGAGAAAGAGATGTGCCATCTCAGAAACACTACTGTGTTAGTACAGGTAGACCAGAGAAACAAATTCATAGACACTCATATGGATATAAGGGAAAGGTTTCTATACAAGAGGAATGGAACGTTGAGAAAGCATCCCGGTCCAGTCCAAGGTCATAAATCCAACATTATCCTGCCCATATGTTCAATACCAGTCTGTAAAGTCTCCTTTTAACTCATAAAGCACTTGCAGTCAAAGCATCCCAGCACTGGCAGGGGTCTCCCCATGATGCCTCGCTTCCAGGGCTCAGGGTCCATCAACAGCATCCAGTGGCGGTAGAAGCAACTCAGCACTGACAGGGATCTCCACGTGGCTTCTCAGCTTCAGAGGTCTGGTTCCATCAGGGTAAGGCCATGTGGCTTCTCCTCCAGCTCCTCGGACGCTGCCATCTTTTCATGTCCGTTGAACAACTCCCAACAACTAGGGAGATGGTCTCTCATCTCCACTAGGGAAATATCGTGAGACTTCCCAGAATTCTCAGAGAAAGCGAGGCCCACACAAAGGTCTCATTGGCTATCTCCAGATTGACAGGCCAGACTCCACCTCTACAACTATCAAGGGTTGCTATGAGTTGACATCGATCTGATGGTAGTGGGTTTAATGGTAAAATAACCTCTGCGTAGGCAGAGGACACAACAGTGCTTGTTGAAAGTGAAAAGGACTTAAAGCACTTGCTAATAAAGATCAAAGACTGCAGCCTTCACTATCCTTACAACTCAGTGTAAAGGGACCAATAGGCAACATCATGATAAACAGGGGGGGAGGGGCGGGGGGTTAATATATCAAGAGTTTCATTTTACTTGGACCCACAACCACTACCTGTGTAAGTAAGAGTCAAGAAATCAAGTGGCATGCTGCACTGGGCAAAGTGTTAAAGAGCAGAGATGTCACTTTGTGGACCACAGTGCATCTGGCGGGAGCCATAGTATTTTCAATCACCTTACATGTAGGTGTATGCTGGTCAAGGAATAAGAAAGACCAGAGAAGAACTGCTACATCTACACTATGATGTTGTCAAGAAACAGGGAAAGCACTACAGACTGCCAGAAGAACAAACAAATTTGTCTTGGAAGATGTGGCAGTCAGCGTTTTCTAGAGAAACGAATCTTGAGATGCTTGTATGTGCATAAGAAAGAACTTTATCTAGAGAGCAATTGTATAGTCAGAAAACATCCCAGTCCAGATCAAGTCCTTAAAGTCTGATATGAGCCTATATGCTCAGCACCGTCTATAATTTCCTCTTCGGACCCAGGCAACACATGCAATGATGCCAAATGCAGAATGATCACAGGCCAGGGGGTGGAAAATCTTGTAGATGCAGTGGCAGTGGAAGCATCTCAGCGCTGGTATGGGTCTCCACATGGCTCCTCCAGCTCTAGGGTTCTGGCTCCATCAGCGTGGCTCCATGTGGCTGTCTCTGCAGGACAGACAGAGCATGTATCTGGCCTCCAGTGAGCTATTTATCTCCCTCGCACCTCCATATGAAGTCATCAAGCAGCAACATGATTGACAGGCTCCACCCCTTCACTCTTAATAATCTCAAATTGACACCAGATTATGTAACCACCGCAGAAGAAATACATCCAGAACGCTCCTTAGAATCTTGGCCATCAAAGGGCATTCTGGTGTGAGCTCAGAAGAGAGTGAGGAGAGTTATAGAGAAAGTCAACCTCTATTGTCTTAGAGAATAAATATGACACCAGCAACAGACTATTGCAAGATATGTGGACATTGACTATGCCTCTGGTGAGGCTTTAAAAGAAAATGACAATCATGGAAGTGGATAAGTGAAAGGATGATGATTTCAGTGCACTGGCAAATAACGTCTAAAATGTATTTAAGTGTTTGTTGGAAAGGCAAAACTTCTGATGAACTCGAATATGTGTCTGATGAGATGTCTAAGCAACATCTTGAATGGGGCTGTGTGGTTTCTCTTCATCCAGATCATAAAATTTAGGAGGAGAAATGGACTTGTCAATGAACTGTTCAAAATGAAAACACTTGGAAATTGGGGAAATGCTGTTGTACAATCTGAAGATGTGTATCCTATCTGCAATCTTCACCAATAACCTGACTCTACAATTTTTTATTAAAAAGATAAGGTCCAGGGCTGAGCCTCGGTGGCATAGTGGTTGTGCGCAGGACTGCGGCCCACTGGGATGGAGGTTCAATTCCAGCAGCAGCTCCACAGAGTAAAGGCTGGGCCTCCTACTCCCACCACCAGAGGGCAGTGATGTCCAAAAAAAAAAAAGATTAAGCCCATGGATGACGGATCTACCCAACAACCAACACAGGAAACTCATCCAACTTAGACTTAAGAAGACGATTAAAAACAAACAAACAAAAGGAAACCTCAATGTCTACCTCTGGAATTCTCCAGGCAGGAAACAGGCCAGAGGAGCTAGGTCTCTGGTCCTCAAACCAAAGAAGAGGATCATTTCTGGAGCAGCTAACACATCAACAGACTTGTGGGAAGGAGCATGTGTTCCAAAGGGTGGGGGCACAGCCTCCTACGTGTGTCAAAGAGCAGACCTTCACCTGCTCAGTTCGTGTTTGGGGGCTGTCTTTAAGGCGTGTCAGGGGGGCTAGGACGCTGCTCAAAGCTGAGAAGTGACGCCTCCTCGCCCACGGGACCTCTAAAAGCGCAGGACGTGCTGAGGCAGGGTGTCAACCTTGCCCCTCAGAGAGACTAGGGGAATGGGGGTACCCAAACCCAAGAGCGCATAGGGCATGCCAGAGGGCATAAGGGTGGTGTTGAAGCTTAGTGCCAAGGGACCTCCACCCAGAACCCAGAGAACTGGGCCTTGCTCAGAGGACAACCTTGTTAAGCCAGAGAGCTAAGGTACCCTAATTGTCAGACCGTAAGATGCACTTCTCTCCCCCCCCCCAAATTGGGGGAAAAACGAGGGTGCATCATGGTCCGAAGGAATGGTACCCCAGAGCATTTGTCTATGATCCGATGCACCTGCTTACTGTCCACTGCTGTTTGCATGCTGCAGATTGCTGTGTATTCAGGGGAAGTCCCGCCTAGTGGAGTCTCAATGTCAGTCAGGTCACATGATCGGCACAGCACACGTCTCCAGTGCTAATGTGACCAGATTTTAAGTGGGACACCATTGACCGAGGGGTGGGGGGCTCTTGATTAAAAATTTGGTCTACATGCAGCAATAAGAATGCTCATAGAATACAAAAATAGAATTGCAATATATTTAATTTTAAAATACCCCGGGACGCGGGACAAATTGTTAAAAAGCGGGATGTCTGGTCACCTTAGTCACTTGTTAATGAAAGTGATGACGGTTCTTAACACTGCTGTTGAGTCTGGGCTCTTAAATATTACCATATTTTGCTTTATTTTAATAAATAGTTTACTCTACTGATACGATTTGGTTCAGAATATTTTTTCTTGTTATCCTGCTTTAAAAACTGGATGCGTCTTATGGTCCAAAAAATATGGTAGTTTTTCATTCCTCTGGGTTGTGAACTTGCCTGGTAACTGTTATCCCTTCTTTCCCTCCAGGCTCACCCTTTTGTCATGGAAATGTCTACCTTTTGCTTGTACTTTTTGTACAGGTAACTTGTATTCTAGACTTCGTGGGTTCACAATGAAGAAAAATTTGGTCCTAGGATGGTATATGCCTCAAGTGTCAGCCATATTTGATTTAGATGATCCAGATGATACGATTGTGGACTTGAGCTGATACTCAACTTTTGGGATGATGTGATCGTGTGAATGGGTTTTTCTTGTGGCAAAGACCTGAACTTTGGTAGGCTAACTGGTGAAATACCATGCATTCAATTATGTCCCCTGCGAAGTGGAGTTTGGATTGAACCTCACACGTTGTTGATTCTAGCCTCCATGCCTGCTATGTTAATTAGACAAGGTTAGTGTAGTATGTGTCTTAAATCAAAATCTTTTGAGAGCTAAAAGAGCTTAAACCACTGCTATTCAGCACTGAGAAAACACACAACATTCTTCTGGTTCTTTAATGTTTCCTCCTGCCCCCCACCCCCACCCCCCACTATCATGACGCAAGTTCTACCTAACAAATCTGACTAGAAGAAGCATGTACACTGGTTCAGATAAGAACGTTCAACACACAAGAGTCAGGACAGACAAACCCCTCAGAAACAGTAACGGGTTATCGACACCATGAGGGGAGGGGGAGATGGTGGGAATTTGCGGAGACAGGGGAAACTGATAGCAATGATGACTATATAACCCACCCACCCATCAAGGGGGACAACAGAAACGTGGGTGAAGGGATACAGCACATGATGTAAAATATGAAAAATAATATATAATCTATCAAGGGTTTATGAGGGTGGAGGAAGGAAGGAAAAAAGAGGAGCAGCTAATTAGGGCTCAAGTAGAAAGACAATGTTTTGAAAATGCTGATGGCAACGTATGTACAAGTTTGCTTGATATAATTGATTAATGGATCGCTATACTATCTGTAGGAGCCCCCAAGAACATGGTTTAAAAAAAAAAAACAACTAAAACACACACACACACACACACACACACACACACACACACACACAAAGAGCTTAAACCAGCCAGGACAAGAAACAACACAGTGGCTGCAACAGTGCGTCCCAGCATAGGAGTAATTGGGAAGATGTGCAGGGCCAGGCAGTGCTTTTGTTGTGCGCACCGTCACTGTGGATGGAAACCGACTTCATGGCACCTTCCAACAACAGACCAGAATCTGAGAAGCAGAGGTGGGATCAGAGCAGGCAAGCTCCAGGAAAACTGCCCACAAGCTGAAGTTCAAAGAGACAAGAACTTCCCCAGGCTTCGGGCTACGCAGAGAGGAAGTCTCCCCCTTGAGCTAGAACCTTGAATGCAGACGTCAAACTTCCCAGACTGGGAAAAAAATAACCTTCTGTTGGTTAAAGCCATCCACTTGTGGTACTTACTTCTGTTATAACAGCACTAGACAACTAAAGGAATTATAACGTGGTTTACATTTTTTGTTTCCTTCCACTTCCCTTCCTACATCAGTTTTTGCTCTAAAGAAATCCAGCCAAAAATATCTAAGTTTTGATCAAAGCTGGGACAGGTTTCATGAAGGCAGTGCGAGGTGAAACCATTCATATCTTTTAACATAGGAATGTCATGCTAGGGGATTTAAGCCTGAAAATAGATAGACCTCAAGACTTTGGAAAGCTTTTAACACAAAGATGTTCGTCCTGGCGTTATTTATAATTGAACAAGACTAGAAACAAATGAAATTCCAACATTAAGGGAATGGTTTAATAAGCTAGGATCCTTGATGTGGTAGAACTTATGCAGCTACTGACAATGATGCTTCCCCGTTTAAAATAAAAGTCTAGAGGCAGAAGCATGTTGCAGAGAGTACTAACAGCTATGTGAGCCCACAAACAAATGCAGGGTGAGAGAAAATACTGGAAGGAAATGCAGCAGAAAAGGAACAAGAGCTGCCTCTCGATAACGGGGCCATAGGTCATACATTTATCTTTTACAAAATGTATTCTATTGGGGGAAATGTGTCTATCATTTGAATTTTATTGTTGTTTGCAAGTTGGTTCTAAAGTCCCGTCCATCATCAAACTTTGGTCCAGGTGGAAGTGGTGGTGGTGGAGGAGGTGGTGGTGGGAGTCATGGAGGAGGAGGTGGTGGTGGCAGCAGCGGTGGTAGAGGG
>PVJH01036146.1:0-19048 GCA_004026705.1 Nesogale talazaci | reverse complement strand
GTGATAAGAGTTGTCTGAGTTCCCAATTTAAAAAAAAAAAAAAACCTCAAGGGCTCCAATGGCTCAAGAAGAAGAAGAAGAAGAAGAAGAAGAAGAAGAAGAAAGAAATCCAGTCAAAACCATGTCTTCCCAGGGATCTGCTGGGCCAGTTACAACCAGGGAAAAGAGGCCAGCTCAGATGACAAGTTTTTTTTTTTTTTAATTCTAATGTTATTTCGATATAGTTTTCTCAATGAACACAACTTGATCATGGGGACTTATTATGAAAAAAATTTTAAGAAAATTTCCTTAATTTTCTTGGCATTGGCATTGGTGAGGAAAAGGCAGGAAAATTACACCAAGCAATTTGTTTCCTTTCAAGACTTCATTGTTGGAGGGTGGCAATGGCCGGCCTGTGAGAATTGTGCCGGGGAACTCTACCCCACCTACCTTATGGTGGATCTCATGCCTTCAGACTTGAGAACACGATTCTGATTCCCTGCAGGATTGACAGGCCTGAAAATCAAAGCCCCTCCCCTTCTCCAGGGATCTGTTAGAGAGCAGGAAATGGCCCCCTGGAGGGGCAGAGACCTAGATGGGGTTTCTGCAGTAAGAGTGGCTTTGCATTTTGAAGTTTTCAATAAAGTTTTCCAGGAACCTGTAGCAGTACTTTCTGACATGCCTTCATATACAGGTTAAAATAAACCCCAAACAAGTAGTTCTTAAAAGCACTGATGGGTAAAGTTCCTGGTCGAGATGCCTCGCCTGACTCAAGTGCTGGGAGCCTTGCCTTTCTTCTACGGCTCATCTGTGGTCATCTGTGGCCCAGGGCCACGCGTCCTGTCTTGTCTGGGACCCTTCTTGTTCCGGGAAAACAGAAGCTGTTGTGCATTCACACAATCCTGCGAGACCTTGTAATGTACAGTGGCAAGGATATTTATATACATAAACACATCTCTGCACGTAGTTGGTAAACAAGACAAAACAGAGTTTGATGATTGGGATGTCCAGCAACAGAGAAACCTGGTGAAATTTGCCAAATCCTGAATATTTGTCCTCCTCCTCTTGAACAGTTACGAAGACTAACTAAGATGCATGCCTAAAAATAAAATCACTGAAAAGTATTCATATGTTCAACACAGTTTTCTACGTGCCGTCTGGATCTGTCCCTTTGGTTCTGTTTTCCCCACTCCCAATCCTTTGGGGGGTGGGGGGAGTGAGTACATGTGGAAGGGACATGGGTGTGTGCAGCATGGTTGGTGTGCATGTACCTGCGTGTGTGCACCAGTGGACCTGGTGTGTACTAGGTGCTCAGGTGTGCTTTTCACTTGGGGTGATAGGTGTTAGCTGAGTGACTTCCCATGTGGGGTGGATCTTTTACGTAAGAAGGAGTGTTCCTGGTCACTGGCTGAAAGGAACAACCTTCACTGCCACTTGGCAGAATGCCATTTTGGAGAGACACTGATAGTAGCCCAGGGGCCATGCTTGCACCATTTCTGGGGCTCAGTCGCAAAGGCCCTCAGATTCAGAGTCTGATGATCTCCAGATGAGACTGAGAGCTCCCTACTGAAGGCGGAAAAGGAAGTACCAGTGAAAGAAGGGGCAGGCGGAGGGGAGGGGAGGGGAGGGAGGCTAGGAGAGCAGGGTTCTGAAAGTATGTTCAGATGCAATACAGTGTGGCTAGTACTGTACCCGGGAAGAGCTTTGTTTCTAGTAGGCTCTCTCCCTAGGCCTGGGCTCTGGAGCTGCACAGGAGCCCTAGCTGCACCATTGAGGGAAAATAAGCCCGAGTCCATCCAACAGTGGCCTCGTACCCCTCTCAGGGTATCCCGTTAAATCAATCAGAAGGCAGGGACATCCCTCTGGATTCCACCACCATCTCTTATTTACTTACCAGAGCAGGGCAACACAACCTCAATTTTCTCGGTCCTTGGTTGTCTCCTGTTGGGTCACGTGACTGACTGATCCTGGGAGACAGTGCTGCGCCAATGCCATCGTGTCCAGAGAGAGAAAAGCGCTCCAGGACAAGCCCGCAGTCAGAAGCGCGTCTCTGTAGGTCTTGCAGTGCAGATACGCGTCTCAACTTCTGGATGCTGATTGAACAGAATTGTGCTGCCAATCCGCTGGGCATAATCTAGTGCTCCATCTGACTTCATAAAGCTGCGACCATTATCTTTCTGGTCCAGGCTTCCAGTAATGGCTGTACACGGATGTCTGTGACTGCGTGGCACTGGGGGAGAGAAACTTCAGCAGATTTTATTAAAAGGCTTTTAATCCATGAAAGCTTAACTGGAGAAAATGGGCTAAAAGCACCATCACTGCTTTCCGGAGGATACACGTGGCTGCTTTATCTAATAACCACCATTTGCTGTAATAAAGATTGGGGATCAAGGCTGATGAATCCAAATGTTTTGTTGTTGTTATTTCTAATCAGTTTCTACCACTAGCTCTGGATACTCATAACCTATTTTATTGCCTTTTCCTCCGTTGAGAACTGAAGGGGGAGATGCTCTATTACCTCCGAAGTCCCCAC
Source organism: Nesogale talazaci (assembly GCA_004026705.1). NCBI lineage: Eukaryota > Metazoa > Chordata > Mammalia > Afrosoricida > Tenrecidae > Nesogale > Nesogale talazaci. The sequence continues at coordinate 16,536 of PVJH01036146.1, read as the reverse complement.
AGCACCTGAATTGAATTCCTTTTTCTGCCTTCCTGAGATATATTTTTAGGAGACCCCATGGGAATTGGTAAGGGGGGAGGAGTCAGTGGGAAACAAAACCTTGACTCTGAGCCCCATTGTCTGTTCAGAGGGAGTTGCTCTGAGGGAAGCTGGTTTGTCACATGAAACGTTTTCCTATCATGTATCTCCAGGAAATAATATCAAACAATTTCACTCCTATTTCTCTTTCCAAAAGGGACGCTTTCATCTGACTCCCGAGTCTCTGGCCTGGAAGGAAGGAGATCATATAAAAGTCCTTCCAAATAATGACATATTAATAGAAATGGTAAAAATAGTAGCACATGGTTATTGGGTATCTGGATGTATCCAGGGGCGGGGGGGGGGGCGGGGGGGCAAGGGCTGCAGATGTTTTCAGATCTGGTTCACACATAAGAGAGAAACATTGCTGTGCAATGACCTGTCGAGTCAACTCCAGCTCCTGGAGACTGCGTGTACCGCACCACAAAACATTGGCCAGTCCCGAGGCCTCCTCCTGAACTTTGGCCTGTCTGACTCCACTGTTGGGGCTGCTCTAACAGACCATCTCATGGAAGGCTTCCATCACTTCCTTACACATGATGTCTTTCTCCAACAATTAGTTTTTCCTGATAATGTGTCTGAAGCAAGCACGACAAGGTCTTACCCTCTTGTGTCGAAGGAACATTCAAGTCCTATTTCTTCTGGGGTTGGTATTGTGGCTCCTTTGGCTGTTATGGTCCATTCATTCTTCTTTATCAACATGTAAATGTGGATGCACCAGTTCTTTTCCATTGTTTGGCTTATGAACGAAGTGGAAGAAGCCACGGTTTGTGTCGGGTTCACCTATGTCATCTATGTGACAGCTCAAGTTTTTTAGGATTTAAAAACAGTTTTTTTTTTAGGCATCACTGCTCTCCGGTGGTGGGAGTAGGAGGCCCAGCCCCACTGCTGGAATTGAACCTCCGTCCCAGTGGGCCGCAGTCCCGCGCACAACCACCACGCCACCAGGGCTCAGCCCGTTTTTTAGGATTTTAAAGAATACCTTTGTAGTTAGACCAGGTTGGCTGAGAAACAAATTTATTTTTTGTTTGATATGTCTAAGAGAGAACTTTACATCAAGAAGTAATTATGCATCCATAAAACATGCTGGCCCAGTCCATACCAAGTTAATAAGTTCAATTTTAGCCCTTGGATTAAAATCCTCTTCAGACTCAGGTCTCACATGCATTGGTGTCAAATGCATTGAGGTCACAGGCTGGTGGGTGGAAAGTCCTGTGGATCCAGTGGCAGTGGACGCATCTCCAGAGCTCTTGTTGCCAATAGTGTGGCTCCATAGAGCGTGTCAATGAATGTGAAGCAGAGAGCGTGTGTGGATCCGTCTCCAGGGAGCTAGTTATCTCCCTTGAACTTCCACATGAGGTCATCAAGCTGCAACCTGATTGTCAGGCTAAGCTCCACCCCTCACGATTAACACCCTCAAGGTGAGAGGCTACATCGAGCTATCACAGTGGCGACAGACCATTGACTCCTTGGTTGTCACCCCCGTGACTGTTCCTCTAAGCAAGGTGAAATCCTTGATAACTTCCAAGTTTTCTGTGGTGGGAGTATGCTACTGTTCCATACCATTGGGTTCATTTTTACTTACGGTGACTGTCAGAACATTAATGAATAGTCCCTGTGGGTTTCTGAGGCTCTAAGTCTTTCACCAGATTTAGAAAGTTTCACCTTTCTCTTGCAGATCATCTAGTGGCTTGAACTGATGATCTTTAGGTTAGCAGCCCAATGCATGACCCACTTTACTACCAAGTCTCCCCAAAGCACAGTATATGGTGAAAACAGGATAGTGGCCTTACCCAGAGCCAGTCCCAGAGCGAGGTGCTTCACTTACACTGATCGTTTTAATCCTGTCCGTAATTAGTCATAACGCTAAAGAGACAGAGGCGGACTGTTTGGTTATCAAACATTGCCTTTTCTCCAGGACTGGGGCCCTAGCACAGTGATCTATTCCAATGCCCACAGGCTTGAGTTCTGACCAGCAGAATCAATTTGCTCACTTCAGACTTTATCTACATAATCGGCTTGCTCCTTTATACTCCATTTCTTTCCTCATTTTGTAGCCAAATGAAGAGGATCCAGGTATAGTCTGTGAGGCCTCAGGAGATGGAAGAACCTGAGATGGAAGGACCCTGGGGCCCTGAGTGACTGCATGGATCCACCTTAAGGATATGAAGGTAGACACTCAGCCTATTAATCTATGTGGCCTAGTCCTGAATAATGACTCTTCTGGATATTAACAGAGAACTGTCACACAGGACAGAAATGGATTACCCAATTTACCAGTGGGTGATGACTCATCAAATTGTCATCTTTCTTTTTTTCCCATTAAAGTTGCTAAATTAAGTGTTTGAGCCTTTTGGTATGAAATATAAATGTAAGTAAAGTATTGCTTTAAAATTCTAGGAACTTGTATTAAGCCAAAATATGGAACTGCAAAGCTCTTGTTTCTTGACACAATTTTCATCTAGTTTTACCTGTGTTTGAGAGTGGTATTTTCATCTTTCTAACCATTCCCCAAGGAATTCTGTGCCCTCTTCCTTGTACCACATCTAATGGCAGTGGATATCCTTGAGGGGCTGAGATTGTGCTCCTTTTCAATGTTTGTGGGGTACAAAAAGACATTTGAACAAGCAAGGTTTAGGTGGAAAGGTGGACAGGGTAAGGTCTCCCAACACAATTTTCAAAGGACAGCCCTATTATACTCAAAGAATGATCAGACGCATTGATGTGATGGACAAAATCTCTTACCACAACATTCCTGGTCTTTTTCTTATCAAAATAGTTTTCGGTTTTATTTTTAACAAGTTCTTTGTAATAGGCCTCTGATTTTTCTGTCCTTTGAAACATCCTATCAAGATTTTCTCCGTACAGTCCCCAAAGACATCTTCTAAGCTAACCTCTCTGTCTTGAATTGAACTGGTGTAGCAGATACCTTGTGAAGCCACTGTTTGGATGGGATCTTTAAGCAGGGTGGGGGTGAGAGGGAATTCACTTAAGGAGACCAAGACAAGCCCATTCCTGGGAAATCTTGTGTATAGTTCATCACTGCCCAGAGGGACATGTTTAAAAGTTTTGTTAGAATGAGTCTGACACGTGTGAACCTGAACCCTAGTAGCAGTGCTCTCTGACTTTGGAGCCTACAATTTCTATTTAGGGATGTGTTAGGAGTTGGGTAGTGCTTGCTACGCCTCCCCCCCCTCACACACACACACATACAAAACGATGTTGACATTGAATAAGCTCCAGTGCCTGAGAATGTGACCTTATCTGGAAAGAGCGTCTTGGCATGCATAATGAGCTCAGACATCTTGGCACACATTGCGTGGGCCTTGATCCAGTCGATTGGCAGTGATTTCTGAAGAGACAAGGCCAAGCATACATGTGGAGAGCCCCAGGAAGATGGACGTGAACAAGGTGGGGTGGGGGGGCATGCTACCATAGAGATCCTGGAGAGCCTCAGAAGCTGGAAGAGGCAAGGAAAGACCCCACCCTACCTGGAACCTTCAGACAAAGTGGGGCTCTCTGATACCTGGAACTTAAAGACTTCATGCTTCTAGACTGAGAGTACTTTCCTGTTGTTTTCCTCGGTCCAATTTGTGGCAATCTAGTCTTCTTTCCCTGAGGAAACTCAAAACCAAAAGGTAGGGGTTGCAGCAGGACACACCCTCGGGCTGCAAAGTGTGGTGAGGAAGGGCTGGTGCCCTGGGCTGTGGCTCCAGTGCACTTTGAGGACGGCCTGACCAGGCGTCAGGGGTCTCTGGGTAAGGTGCCTAGTAGGGCGGGTGCAGAGGGACATGGCACAGGATGCAGGTCGCCTTACTGGGAGTGCTGGGTTCCTCGATGGGTTCCTCCCCATGCCACACAAGTAAACTGCCTTATTTTTTTAAGCAAGGCTCTTTTCTTGTTCTTCCTTTTCACTCTGTATTATTTTTCCCTCTCTCTGCAAGAAGAGTGATCAGAAGGTCAGGGTGCTGCATAATGTGTGCACAGAAAATGCATGTTCCATTATGCAGTGAGGCCCCAGGCCACTCATCGAGGAGTAATTTATCAGAAAGGCCAAGTGCTGTTCCATGCCGATCTATATGGGTTAGGAGGCTCTGCATTGCTTATAACATAAATCCTTTTTTCACTCTGACTTGAACAGTTGCGAGAAATTTGTTGGCTTACATAAATGGAGAAGGACAGCAGGAGGATGGCCTTCAGAGTGCTGGGATGGTAGTGCTAGTGGTGTTTCAGCACTAGACCAGGGACCGGAAGGTGGGTTCAAACCCTCCCAGAAGTACCTTGGCAGAAAGAGCTGGTCATCTGCTCTTGGAAAGGTCACAGCACCTGAGAACCCAACAGCACCTCTTGTCTGCACACACGCGTGCTGCCAGGGGCCAGAACCAGGTTTGGATGTTAGTTTGGTTCAGGGTGACCTATAGGCAGAGCTCACTTTATTTCTCTCTCTGCTTAGTTTCACTTGGTTTGCTTCCGACCCCTGTTTCCCTCATCCTCATAGGGATGGTGCCTCCAACTCCTGAGGATGAAGACCAAAGACAAACAAATTACCAAGCCACTAGAATATCCCACCACCGCTCCTAACCAGTGGGCTCCGTCTGGGCTGGGTCCCACATGCAGGACACTTCAACTCCCCCACAGAGCCGACAGTAAGACCTTACAGAAAAGCACAGGCACTAGTTTTCTCAGTCCTTTAGGATTTCCTTTTTTATAAAGAAGGATCCCTGGTGGTGACTGTGGGTCAGGCATTGGGAACCATAAGATCAGCAGTTTAAATCCAACAGCTACTTTGCCGGGGAAAGGTGTGTGTGTGTGTGTGTGTGTGTGTGTGTGTGTGTGTGTGTGTGTGTGTAAAGATTTACAGTTTGGGGGAAACCCTATCCAGTGCTGCTCTGAGTCAGCTGACTCAATGGCAGTCGCTTTGGGTTTTCCTATAAATGTTAATATTAATTACATGGGCATTTTGGCCAACTTTTCATCTTTTCAATATGTTTATTATGGTTACTGAATTGTGGCAGGGGATTAATACCCGGATTAAAATGAGAGCAACTGAATTCGAAATTTCATCCACAGGGTAGGCCAATTACAAAGCTCGTTTAACACCCATTCCTGGGGTCTGTTAAAGAAACACTTTGGCTTGTGGTGATAAGGGTAAAAAAAAACATTTGAGACTCATGCATATTTATGTTAAATAAATGTCAGATCAATTTTACTCTTGTTGGCTTAACATACAATAAAGCAAATGGCCCATAAAAAGGAAAGAAAAGGTTTTCCTTAATAAGAAAGGGTTTAGTAATTATGCAAATATTTTGATAGCTAATAGGGTAGGTAATAGAACATGTTTGATATATTTTCTTGATTAAGAGTTTATGAGGCTTTTGTAAGAATTTTGGTTAGTATGTTGTGTTACATCGTTCACCTGTTTGATGTTTCCCACTATCTCAGTATTAGCACTTGAAAATAAGTAAAGGACAGTCACGTATCTATGATACACTCTGTGAAACAGGGCGTTATGTAATTCGGACACCGTCTTGGTCATCATCTAGGCCTGCTTTCACTGAAATGCCAGAAGAGGGTGGCTTTACCAAACAGAAGCATCTTCTCTCACAGCTTTGGGGGGTCGGTAGATCACCAGCTCCAGGGGTGTGTTTCTCTCTGTTGTCTCTAGGAAAAGAGCCTTGTCACCAGTCTAGGGGTCTTTCACCGTGGGGCCCCAGAGTCAAAGGGCATGCACAATTTTCATCTTTCTTGAGGATAGTGGGTCCTCTCTCTCTCTCTCTGCTTGCTTCTACTTTCATTCCTTGGATGGTAAAGATTTCTTTATTTGAAACTCTGGGACCCTGAAGGTATTTGCAGCTGGACGTTGCCTAAATGGGTCTTACAAAAGCACTTGACTATATTGTGATTAAGTCTGAATTCCAGGACTTTTAAGCCCTGAAGACTAGAAGTTAAAGATAATGGAATTAATTATCTTTTAAATGATGTCTGGAGTGTTTTTGTTGTTGTTGTTGTTGTTGGAGATGGCATTTAATTCCATCTTGAAGGCTTCCTGCCTCAGCAGGGGATAGCTGTTTATTATTCAAGGCTGCCCTGAAAGAATTACAATAATGCAAACTTTGGCAATAGATGACCTGCCATTCTTAGTTGCTTAGCACAAGAAAAGTTTATTTCTCCGTCAAATGAAGTGTACCCCATTGTAGGGGCCCAGGATCCTTCTTGTGGCTCTTCCCACTTTGTGGTTTGACACCTGGTTAGCAGATGGGAGTGTGTTCTGGTAGGAGTCTTTCGTGTTTAGTAGCATATCCCCATACATGTAAAAATAATAGTATATTCCATATATCCTACTCTCCCTTTCCTTCCATTTTATGAAAAGCCTTTCCTGTGGGGTTTGTCTGAAGGTTGCTTGTGATTTGAAGCGGAGATGCATTTGGAGGAAGGCTGCCCAGACCTGAGAAGCCGTTCTTAATCAGTCCCATCGTGATTCAGTTTCTTGGTTTCCCTCTGTCATTCAGTGTCCAAACTCACTCTTCTTCGATACCGTCAGGTGGGCTTATGTCTTTAGCCATGTATAAAAGAATTATTTCAGTGCTGCCTTGGGGAGGAATGGAAGTGACCACATGTGTTTAATTTGCAGTAATCAATAGATTAAGATCCCCTTACTTTTCAATGTTTGTTTGGATGATTTTTAATACATGATGCAACTCTGAATACTTGCATGTCAGTGTGTTGACTTTAGAGTCCTAGTTAGCCCTTACTATTTTTCAACTTTCAGTGCCTTATAGTAGGTAAAGAAAAAACAAACACATGGATTTATGGTGACAAAGGCATATTTCTTTTCTTCCATTTAAAACATTCTCGTAGGAGGAGTGAAAGCTGACAGTTTCGTGGAATCAGAGAAAGACAGAATAAAAGAAGTCAAGAAAGTAGAGTCTTATCAGCTAATGTTTTCTTTTCTTTGGGATGACCGTTGCTTCTTGACTGCCAGTATTTCAGATGTAAAAAAAATATCTATTAAAATGCCTACAGGCAAAAGGTGGTAACATATTCATCACTTAAATCTTCCCTCTGAAAGCTCCATTTATGGCACCAGTGACTTTCTGGGCTACCTGTGCGCAGTCCCTGGCCTTTCCTCTGTCACAGCATGATGAAGGAGCCTGTGGTCCAAAGGTGTTATTTCCATCTTATTCCCCAACAGAATCGACCTGGTGGGGGCTTAGTATACAGTATCTGATGCATAGCTTGGCCACTGAATAAAATCGCCTCTTTTCCTGGACAATTCCAATGATCATTGATAGTACCTGAGTTCCCTCTACATTTTTCATTACTATTATCATGTTGGTTGGCATTCACCTTACAGAAGAAAGTTTTGTATCTCGGCCAGCTGCTGCGTGTGCCTTGTAAGTCAAAGTGTTAATGAATCCATCTGAAGGCATTAGACTCTTTTAACAAGATGGAAGTTAAAATATGGTAGGACGTACCTACAGGACTCGCCTGTTCGAGCATACATGTCAGTGTTTGTTTTCTTTCTTCATGGAGAAGAAGGAGAGAGGGAGGAAGGAAGAGAGAGAAAGAGTGAGACAAAGATCAACTAAAGACAAGGACTGCACTGTTTTGGGGTTGCTGCCAAGTTGATTCTAACTCAGAGTGACCCATGTGCGACACAACAAAATTCTGCCCGGCCCAGTCCAAGCTCTCGTTGACTGTCAGGGCCGAGCTCCTTCTCGCAGCCGCTGTGCTGTGCTGCGACACTCCCTCTCTTCCACTCTCCCACCCTGTACCCAGCTCGGTGTCCTCCTCCTGGAACTGGTCCCTGCTGATGGCATGCCTAAAGCTCCGTCGTCCTCCCGACTAAGAAGTGTCCTGTTGTACTTGTTCCAAGACAGATTATACCATTCGACGTGGTTAATTTACCCCAAGGAATCATAAGCTAGCCATTAGCCTTAATTTTATATTCAGTATTTGAATTCCTTAATGTCATGCAGTGTTTCACTCCATCTACTTTACCCTTTTCCTAGAGACAAGGATCTTAATTTTATTTGCTTGCATTTCATTTTTATATTTTACTGGAAAGTTAGAACTTTCCCTCACTTTTACCATGGATACAGTGATAGAGGCAAGGAGTGAAGCGAACACCTGGATGACTGAGAAACAAAGATGAAGTCCCACACCAAAAAGACAATTGCCACTAGCTCTGCTAGACAATTGCTATCAATCCCGAGAAGGCGCCCCCCACCCCCACAATTCAGGAGACCCTGGTTACTATCTTCTGCTCCGGGGCTGCCAGGCTGTAATCCAACACTCTGGGTGTCTGTCTGAAAGACGCACTTTCTTCACAGCTGTTTAAGTGTGATCCACAGTCAGCCCTCAACCCTGTTCACGCTCATGGTTTCTAGAAGTCACAAGAAGTGTTTCAGGAAGTTGCATGATCCTCTGCAGATGGCAGTGCTGGGCCTCATTCACCTCCCGCTCTCGATGGGGTTTGGTTTCAGAGCTCTTTCATAGGTGGCCACGGTGGCATCTGTCCCAGCCCAAGCTGCAGGTTTCTTTCTGACAGTTCTGTGGAGTCAAGTGGTGCTTCCATTCTTAGTAAACAGCGAATGAACCACAGCTTCTGGAAGGTCTTTCGCCCACGGTCTGCTGGTAAAGTTCCCAGTTCCTCTCCATCAGCAGCTGTGTCTGGAAAGGAATGCATGGCCCTCAGGTTTCTCTTCTATTTATACATGTGCTCTGAAATGCCACCTGGCCTAAAGAGTCATCTGTGCATTTCAGGAGAGGACCCTGGTCTCAGAAGAGGTGGGGCCATTGCTAGTGCTTGAGTCTGAAAGGCAGCCTCACCGGCCATGGTAGAACTGGAAACCCCTCTGCACTCTGGGCTTGTGTACCACCCACTTGGTGGTGGCAGTATCTTTTAAACAAGGTATGGGTGTGGGCCCACCCACCTGTTCCTGTGTTTATTCTCATGTGTATATGTGTGTGCATGTGGAAGAGTATGAGAGAGAGAGAGAGAGAGAGAGAGAGAGAGAGTGTGTGTGTGTGTGTGTCAAGGCCAGTCATGACAAATTCTCTGGGACTGTGTCGGGCACAGGGGCTTCAGCAGTTTCTTCTTTAATCTTCAACCTTGAACTGATGAGACATGGCTTCTCCCCTCTGAGGTCTCTAGTCCTCTCAACCTCCTGTGGTTTGCTCTCACTTCTTCCTGCTCGGAGTATATGCTGGTGTGTAGTTGGTCACACGCTCTCAAATCAAACTCCTTTATAAACAATAACAACAACTCAGCAGCAGCAGCAGCAGCAAGAACGTTGGCTGGGAAAAAAAACAGAACAAGGTCTATGACAATGAACTGTCATCTCCTCACCACCTGTGGCCGTTTAACTTTGATCTAATGGAAGATAAAAATGTTTTTCATACTTCACTTCCTTCAGCCACTTTGCAAGTGTTCAGTCATCCTCGCGCCTAGCTCGTGGCCACGGTACTGAGCAAAGCAGACCATGGCCAGCTTCATAAGCAGTTCTGCTGGGCAGAGTCTAGAGCATGTGCTCAATGGAGGAAGCTCCTGATTTATTTTTTCACACATCGGACTTTCTCTGTCTGGGGTTGAAAGGGAATGACATTATATTCTCTGTCAAAAACAGCACTTCAAATATCCTGAAGTACAGTGCTGTCTGTGATAGGAAAATGATTCATTTGCTTGGAAGGAAGACCAGCTGATATCACTAATATTCTAAATCACGCCAACCACTGAGGACCAAGATAAACTAAGGAATTCCACTAACTTTTTTAGTCTTACTCTGGCCAAGCATGCAAACTAAATGCATTTTAAATTAATAGTGACTGGGATGCGAAAGTTGGAAATAAAGAAGGATCGGTAGCTGGAAAATAGGGGAGGGGTCAAAGAAGTGGTGTTGAAGATGACATGATAGACTTTTTAAGGACCAGTGACTTAGTTGTTACAATACCTTTTCTCAACAACATGGACAACAGCTGTGCATGAAGAACTTGCCAGCTGGCCTACACAGGTATCACATTGACCACATTTGTGACAAAAGTTGATGGAGAAGGTCAGTATAATCAGCAAAAACAAGGCCAGGGACCCACTAAGCAACAGACCATCTAGTCTATGCAGTTCAAGTGGACGGTGGAGAAAAAGAAACTCACAAGAGCCAAAATACTTCCTTCAGTATGTATCTGAATTTGTAGACCATCGTAAGAACAGGTTTGTCTTTTGATGGTGCCCAGCTATCATTGTCAATGAGGGGGAGTGCAGAGTGGAGACCCAGAGCCCAGCTGGACATCCTCTTACAGAAGGGTCTTGGGGAGATGATGACCCAGTCAGGGTGTCATAGAACTTGCCTCTAGTTCTTTAATATCCCCCCCCTCCACTATCATCACTATCATGATTCCAATTCTACCTTACAGATCCAGCCATACCAGTGCACATAAACTGACACTGGGTACAGATCAGAGCTGAAAATGCATGGAATCCATGACAGATAAACCCTTCTGGACCGATAAAGAGAGTAGTGATACCAGGAGGGCAAAGGGCAGGTGGAGTAGAAAGGGAGAACTGATCACAGTGATGCACATGTAACCCCGTCTCAGAGGGACGGACAAGAGAAGAGTGGGTGAAGGGAGGCATTGGACAGTGTAAGACGAGACAAAATAATTTATAAATTAGCAAGGGTTCGTGAGGGAGGGGTAAAATGAGTTGATACCAAAGGCTCAAGTAGAAAGAAGATGTTTTGAGAATTATGATGGCAACAAATATACAAATGTGCTTGATACAATGGATGGATGGATGGATTGTGATAAGAGTTGTATGAACCCCCAATAAATGATTAAAAAAAACCAGGGTTGATGCATTGCATACCAATGACATCAAGAACATCGTATAGTAGAACAAGTTTTGTTTTTTAAAAGATCTCGTTGTTAGGTGTCATCCTGTCAGTTCTAACCCCTAGCACCCCTTTGCACAACAGCACAAAACCCCATCCAGGCCTCACAGTTGTTATGCCTGAGGCCCCTGTTGCAGCCGCCGTGTCCCTCTATCTTTGGGGGGCAGTTGAGGACACTGCAGAAGGAAGACCAAAGAAGAATTGATGCATTTGGATTGTGGCGCATTGACAGTACATTGGGTTAGGGTTAGGGTTAGGAAAAGAAAAGGTACCTTGGAGTACTAAAAGGACACACCATTCTGTTTTGGAAGACGTTCAGTCAGAGTGCTCCTTAGAGGTGAGCATGGTGAAGCTTTGTCTTACACACTTTGGTCATGTTAGGGAGAGGCCAGTCCTTGGAGAAGGACAGCAAGCTTAAAATGATAGGGAAAAGGAACAGACAAAAATGAAAGTGAAAAGTGACCTTGAAACTTGCTCTTGAATATAAAGAAGCTAAAGGAACAGGTCGAAATGATGAAGTGAAAGAGCTAAACAGCACTTTTCAAAGGGGATCTTGAGAAGAAGCAAGTATTATGAAACATGCAAAGGTCTAGATCCGGAAATCCCAAAGGTACAACCATGGTTGGCATTTTTCAAACTGAACTGGGGGCAAGGGGGAGCATCCAAAGTGTAAGTATTCTTTGGGAACGTACTGAACAATGCAAGGGAAATATCGAACAATGCAAAACGAATCAAAAGAAGATGGAAAAAACAATCATTTTTCTGAAAAGAATTGGTTGATATTCAATAATTGTAGGAGGTGTAGAATATGATCACGAGCCAATAATACTGAAGGAGGAAGTCTAAATGGCATTGAAGCATTGGTGAAAAATATGACTTTAAGAATTGGCAGCGTTCCAGTTGAAATGTTACAGCAAACTGATGCAAGGCTGGACAAACTTAGTCATCCATGTCAAGAAATTTGGAAGACAGGTGCCTAGCCACTGGAAGAGATCTGTATTTGTGCCTAAGCATACGTGACTCAACAGGGTGTGCAAATGATAGAGCATTATTCATAAAATTTTGCTGAAGATAATTAATAAGTGATTGTACATGGATAAGGAGCTGCCAGATTTTAAAGGCTGTGCACAAGAGGGTATAACATGAGAGGGATCATTGCTTATATCAGAAGGGTGTTGGATAAAATCAGAATACTAGAAAGATGTTTACTTTTATTTTTTAATTGACTAAGCAAAGGTATTTGATGTGTCATAGCACACTTCCAGTAACACTGTAAAGAGTAGGAATTTCAGAACTCTTCATTGTGTTTAAGGAGAACCAGTACATAGATCAAGAAACAGTTGAACATAACTGCTCAGGAAAAGTGTGTGTCCAACTTGTATTTATTTAATCAGTATACTGAACAAATCACAGTAGACTACATGAAGAAGAATGTGGTTTCAGGATTGGAGGGAGTCTTCTGAATAACCTGTGCTAAGCAATAATACAACTTTGCTTGCTGAAAAGAAGGATATGAAGCACTGACTGATGAAGATCAGATTATAGCCTTCATATGGATAATACTTCAACATCAAGAAAACAAAAACACAACTGGAGTATTAGACAATATTATGTTAAGTGGTGAAAGAGTTGAAGTCAGGCATTCTATTTTACTTGGAGCTATAATTGGTGGCCATAGAAACAGCAGTCAGGAAGTCATATGGCATAATACTTGAATAGATCTGTTTCAAGAGACCTTAAAGTGTTAAAGAGCAAAGGCATCTGGGAGAACTAGGGAGCGCTGCACTGGTGCCGTAGTATTTTCCACAGCCCCGTGTCCATGTGGAAACTTGACCGTGAATAAACAAAAGCAAGACAACAGTTGATGCACTTGAATCATGGTGCTGGTGGGGAATATTGGAGAGACACACTGGGAAAGAATGAATAAATCTGTCTTGGAAGAATTACAGTCAGACTGTGCCTCAGAAGTGAGGATGAAGGGACTTGGCATCACACTTGGGATATGTCATTAGAAGGGACCCTTCCCTTGAGAAGGACATCACATGTGGTATAGTACAGGTTCAACACAAGAGAAGGCCCTCGTGGTTCATAGTGACTCATTGGCTGCCCCAGTGGACTCAAGCATGAACTGGAGTGACAGTGGCACAGGACTGACCAGTGTTGTGTTGTGCTTCCTTCGAGGCTCTGCGACTCCCAAGTGACTCAACACCAAGCAACAGCCACCCACATCACTGCTGGATTACAGCAGGAAATATTCCTACGTCACACAAGATGCATAAGCAACGTTTTTCTGTAAGCAGCAGAAAATTGAGATTCTCTCACCCCCCTTTCCTAAACTGCTAAAGACCTCGTTCAAGTATGACAGAGCAGAGAGCTGTGAGGACTCCTGTGCGTGTGACGTACACGATGCCGAGGCATTTCAGTCATCTCACAGGACGGTGACTAAGGAGAAAAGGAGAAGCGAGGCCATGGGGAAGAGCAGGAACGGTACCATGGACACCAGAAGAAGCCCCAGTCTTCCTCGGAAGAAGCATAGACAGTGCCGCTTAGAAGGGAAGGATGGCAAGCTTCATTTCTCAAACTTGGGACATGGAGGGGCTAATCCCTGGGGAAGGACGACCTGCTCGGTGAAGTAGAGGGTCCTCGAATCAGAGGAAGGCCTCAAGGACATGGGCTGACACAGGGGCTACAGCAGTGAGACAACTGGGACAGAACAGCAGTTGTGGGCTTGGCACGACCCTTGGCAGTTCTTTTGTGCCCAGGGCCCTATGAGGTGGAATCTACTGGGTGGGCCCAGGCAGCAAGCACAGTGAGGTGCGTAAACTCACCTTCACAGGCTCACCGGCTCTTTAGCTCCTTCCCCGCCTCAGTTGCTGGTTGTGTCAGTGAGGGTCATTACTCCGCCACAGACATCTGCACTGGTTTGCTGGCTGCCCAGCTCGAGCTCTGTCCACAGCATGCGATGTCAGCAGGGTTTCAGTTTTCAGTTTGAGGAGATCTCCAGTCAGACACTTCACTCGGGTTCTGCCATGTGGCCATGCCCAGGAGAGAAACCCTTCAAAACACACACACCAAGGACCTCATAGCTCAGGGTTTTCATGCCTTTGCTGCCTTCTCTTGGAAGACCCTGTGGATAATCCTGCTTTACGGCCAGTTCACATCCATTTAATCTCTTCCAACCAACAATGCCCACTTGATCCCTCCCGCCCCATGCCAACCATGTCATCGTATGTGGTGTTTGCTTAAAGGATTGATCTAAGTATGTGTACTTATTTCCATCTATTCAGACCACGCATTTTTAAAAAAATCCATATCTTGGGAGGCAATTGTTTGGCAATTTTGGTCATTGTATGCTTTTATTGGACGATACCGTCCTTTGTGCTGCTAGTCTGATGAAGGGGATAGCCCTCACTGACCGTTGCCATCAGGGAGGTTTCCACTCCGAATGCTCGTCGTTCACACCCCGGCTGTGGTACCAGAACACATTGGCGCTTCTACCGCCAACAGGAAGGCTGTCTTAGAATATTTCTACCTAATCCAAACCTAATTATTTCTTTTGTTCAGTGTAATTTTTCAACTTCAGAAGTCTCTTTAAACTCATAATGGCCTAAAGATTCCCCAAATGGTCCCTTGCCCTTCACAAATCTCTTTGTTCTTTTGAAAACGTAGAGTGAGCACCTCAATGAGCATTATTATCACCTGCTTCTGATGATAAACTGCCTGAGAAGGAGTCTACCTTTTGTCCTTTGCTATCAGAATTTTATTTCTTGAGACAGAAAATATCAAGCCCTGCATAAGAAGATGAGGGTTCAAAAGACACATTATCTCCTCATAAATTCTGGATTTCAAAACTGGCATTTATTAGAGGAAATTGAAATAATTTTGCATAGAATTTGGAGTGTGCATTTGCTTCTTGGTTTCATTTCCCCAGCCCCCTCCCTCTGGGAGAGATGCAAGGAGCCAGTGTAGAAAGGAATATTTAAAATGGTTCCTCTTTGCATTTCATTCTTTGTAAATGAATATGTCTAAGAATGGAATTTTAAAAGGAGATATCCATGCGGAGGCTATGCATGCTGCTCACAGAAGAGGGCAGCGGAGGAGGAAGGCTGTGTTGTGAATGAGGTTATCAGATTTAGCAAATGAAAATGTGAGATCCCTGGTTAAATGTGAACTTTAGCTCAGTAGCACAGTGCAGGGAATTACTCAATATGGTTCTTCTAGCCCAGTGGTTCTCAACTCCCCTGATGCCATGATCCATGTTGTGGTGACAACCCCCCCCCCCCACGATAACATTATTTTTGATGCTACTTCATAACTGTCATTTTGCCACTGTTATGAGTTGGGCAGCCCCTATGAAGGAGTCATTTGACTCTCAAAGGGGTTGTAACCCACAGGTTGAGAACCTCTGTGCTAGCCATTGCCTTGGGTACACCCCACTAAACGACCTTTTTCATAATGAGCATGGATAACAAGGCACAGGAATAGATACTTACTGGATTACGTGATTCAACTTCGAGTGGTTGCTAATAGGGCTAATTGTGATTGTCATCGTGTTGGGTATAGAACAAGCCTTCTCAGAAGCAGGAAGGGAGAATCTCTCTACCAGCAAGAGAGCTGAAGAGCCAAGAGTGTAGCTTGTCCTTTGGACCCTGAGACCTCCTGTGCATTGGAACCTCCTTGATGGAGGAGGCAGCTTTGACACCATAGGATTGGCAGAGGAGCAGCCGCAGTCAAACCAGGAGCCAGAGCAGAGGCAGAGCGTGGTATTTCCCAGCCCACGGTCAGTGCAGCTGAGTGCTGTGGAGCAGGATACCTCTGGGCACTTGAATGAGGGAGCTGTATTTCTGACCCACAGAGCTGGAGGTGAATGCCTTTGGGTTGAAGCTTGTAAGTGGAGTGGCATGCTTTTGGGGCATTTATTGACACCCTTAAAAGATAATTTGTTACATTGTTTAAGCAGGGCCCATGCCAGTCTAAAAGGCTAAAGGTCAGAGAGAGCCCAGGTTCACAGCGGGGTAGGCTCTGTCCTGATGGAAAACCTGCACCCTGAGCATTTCTCACCCGAATGCTGAGGCCTGCTGACTTCCCTAATGAGCTTCCTCGTGGGGAGGTACTCATCTGTGAGGCGTGTGCCATAGACGTCAGTGATCGCACCCAGTCAAAGAAGTGGAGTAGAGTGGGGAGGAATGGTTGGTGTCAGAGGAGGGTGAAAAGGCGGAGGGTGGCTCTGCCCTCCTCTTGGGAGTCTGAAATGGGCAGCTACTGCTGATTTTCCTTTTCCTGTGTGGCTGTGGGAGGTCCATACCACTTTCATGTCACATCACCTTCCTTTTTTTCTTTTAACATGTAGTAAATGACATTTTAGTGTATTTCTACATCTCATTTAATTCTGTTGTATTTCTATTAAAACAGCTCATCAGTTATCTGAAATTCAAGTGTAACTGGGTGTTTCTTCTGGCAACCCTAGTGGTGAGGTGAGAAATTTAAAAAAGAGGTCTCACATCTCTTGGGAATGACCTCAGGGTCCAGGAGGACACTCGAGCTCTATGGGAGTGATGACAGGAAGAGT
>PVJH01036145.1:0-19001 GCA_004026705.1 Nesogale talazaci | reverse complement strand
TAATTGTAAAATATTTATGTGGATGGCGTGAAAAATAGGATTTTTATTCCAAGCAGCTATTGGAAATATCACACTGAGCACTTATCCAGCAGCATGCTAAACTTAATCTTGTTAAATTGACTGCCCGAGTTTTTGGTACCACTTTACATTATATTATTCTCTACCTTTTTGAGTAATATTTTGATACAAGTGACTTCTTACCTATAGATTGAAGTTCAGTGTGTAGATTTAGTCAGTCAGACATGTGCCTTAGGAACCACTTCAGTATTCTTCAAAAGTTTAGTTGGAGGGCTGAGCCCCGGTGGCGTAGTGGTTGTGCGCAGGACTGTGGCCCACTGGGAAGGAGGTTCAATTCCAGCTCCACGGAGCAAAGGCTGGGCCTCCTACTCCCACCACCTGAGGGCAGTGATGCCAAAAAAAAAAAAAGTTTAGTTGGAAATTATAAAGGGAAATACACAATACTTTTTCTTAAAAGCAAAATGCCTAAATCAATGCATATTCTCAAATAAATGATGGGATCCCTGTGGAAAGCACCAACCTCATAAAATTTGAACCATTTGATTATATTCAAGGATGTACAAACAACTTGAAATTCAGCTAGAAGAGCAATGCAGGAGGGGAGAAAAATATCTCATGTTGCGTGTTTGTCACCCATAAATATTCATCCTTTAGTGGTAAGAATATTTCTTTTCAATGATTTTTTTCCTAACACCTAAAATGTAGCTAGTTAAATGTTAAGCCTGCTAACCACAGACTTGACACTTCAAGCTCATCAGCCACCCTTTGGGAGATTGATGGGATTGTATACTCCTGTAGAGATGAAAAGTTACCGGAACTCTAAGAAGCATTTCCACTTTGTCCTATGAGGAAGAATCAATTCTGCAGCAGTAATGTGTGTGTGTGCGCACTCACGATGACTTAGATTAGAAAGACCCACTGGAGGTCCTTCAACAGCCCACCGTGGCATCTGCAGTACAAACAATGGTCAATCTCACAGAAAGCCCTCCCACAAAGCGGAGTGGACTTGAAGATGCATGTCTATAGGCGTTCAACTTATGCTGGTGTCAGATATTTTTTTTCTTTTACTGTGTAAAACTATGACAAAAAAAAACTCCAAAAAAGGTTTCTAAGTTGATATTTAACTGAACAAATGTACATTTTAGAAATTTGTGCTCATCTTTTTCATCAGAAAATAGAAGAACATAATGATGACAACGTGAGAATGCATTCCAGTCCCAGAGAAGTGGAGCATGAGCTGAGGAGGCCTGTTTTGCTAGCTGAAGCCAGGCTCTGTGTCCCCAGCTAGCTTGCTGGCTGCAGACATTGACCATCTGTTCAACACAGACTTCAGAAAGGGCGTCAGGTCTTGTGATAGATATACATACGTTTTCCAGTATTCTGACAAGCTCAAAAAAGCATAACAGTTATTAAAATATAAAGTTGGATGTTTTAGTTTTCTCACTCTACTATCATACTCTATAAAGGATCTGATCTATAAGAATATTTATAGAGTACTAACACAATATCAATTAAACGAAAGCAGCACATAAATCTTTTTATTTAAACATTATTTTCATTATTTAAAAGACAAGGAAATAGCTTCAGAGTTAAACAATATAGCTGGCTTAAGTTTACAAAGACTAGATTTAAGACTTTTTAAAATGTAAAAGCCTTCTATATGAATTGCTGAGATCTCAAAGGAAATGCAGGAAGTGGTTATTGACATGGAAAGAAATCTGCTTACCTCAGATATTTGGGGGGCAAAAGATAAACCTAGATATAAATAGTGTGCTTTCTGTAGAATGAACCAAATCAAAAATGGCTTAATATATCCCTTTTGTTTAAAAAATACATATAAGTATTTGGGATTTCGATATATTGCCTTAATAATTCTGACTTAAATAAAATGCCTTAATATAGATATCACAATATTGACTAGTATTCCTCCTTTGTTCATGAATATGGCCATGGTAATGATCATGGATCATGAGCCCATGCCCCATTTTGGCTTCATCTTATTTGTATTATGATGGGTTTTTGAAGAGAAATAAAACCAGAAGCCCACAAATAGGTATGAGAGAACTTTATATGAAGAAATAATTTTATTTCAAAATTCATCACAGTCCGATCGAAAGTAGGTCCCTGAGTCTGATGCTAGTGGGATCAGATGGCTAATGATGCCATCTTCAGACTTGCAGAGCTACCGACTAGGAAAGCAGAAACGAAAAGCACGGTGCAGGAAGATCACAGCCGGTCTCCTGGGTCCAAGGTCAATGTACATGTGGCAGGGCTCCACCAGTTCTCAGGCTTGAGCCGTACAGAGTGACCTGGTGATGTATTCAGCCGGTTCCTACTGATTTGGGAGAACCAGTAGCTAATTTTTTGTTGAGTTCAGTGAACTGGTTGCTAATTGGTACTTGTAATTCAGGTTCTCTCTAAGCTGAGCAACTACCTAACATGGAGATCATAAACTTACATTCCTAACTCTTTTTAAATGTTCATTTGTGCAATAGCACATTCTAAGCACCGATAGTAAAGTTCATTTCATCAATAGGTATAGAAATTTAGAGGAAATTATATGTGTAATATTTATTCATTCATTTCATAAAACTCATTCTATTCTTTATGAAATCCATGATTTTATTCCCTTGCATTTGCTACTGCAATGAGCAAGCAAACACAATAAAATGCCAAGAGAAACAGAGCCAATCAACCAGAGGGGGATATGCTGTCATTCATTGGAATTTTGGGTTGAGTCCCAAATTCCCATGAGATATTGTGAATAAATTATGTAATTCCTGAAAGTGTTCAGAGAACTAAAAATATTGTCAGAAAAGTTACTGCATGTTCAACAGAAATGGAAAAGAGTTTTTCGAAGATTAATATAACATGTTCGGAGAAACAAAGTGGCCTAGCTACTTCTAATATACATCAGACACCAGGATTGTAGTCTTCCTGATCTACCTAGAAAGGAATGGGGTCCTGCTCCCACCGCAAAAAGATGGCTAAGGATAAATAGCACACTCCATGCTCAGGTCAAAGTAGAGAACATTGCCAGTGAGAGTCCCAATCAAGAAACAATATAGAAATATCTTAAATATAAATTGCATTGGTTTTGTCAGGTATTTAAAATATTTCCATTAATATTATGAAACTTATAATAAACATATTTGTATACCTCTCTTATTGTTCTTAGTTATGAATGAATGGTTTGAAATAATAGCATACCTTTGGTATAGTGTTCTTGCTATCCTTCAAATGGTCATCAGGGCAGTGAAGTGACTTTTAAATTATTTGAATCCCACCACAGGAGTCTCCCTTGGAAGCATGCCCAGATTCTCCCCAAGGCAGGAAGACCGAGGGCAGAGTGGGGGAGAAGTTCCCAGTTTCTCTTATGAGAAGGCCACTCTCCCTGAAGGCATTCCCTGTCCACTGTCTGATTGACAAGTTGATCTTTGCTCTTACACTGCCCTACAAATTCAAACTGACATGGAATCTGGCCACCACAGCACAAAGTCAGATCCTATATCCTGATGTAACTGCCTTCATGATACGGCCAACGTCTAATTGCCCTTCAAGTCAGACAGAGTACTGGTCCATTATACATATGGATTTCACTCCAGTCAAATCTGCCTTCATTTTCAACACTCAACTCCTTTCTCTCTCCATATCTGTGTGTACCCTATTTTAGTTTGAAGAAAGTGTTTTACTGAAATCAGCTTCCTAAGAGGGGAGGGTGGGGGGGAAGAAAAGCAAATAGATGTTAAAATACTTAGTATTTTGTAGGAGCCCTGGCTGTGGAGTGGTTGCGCCTGGTGCTACAAACTACAAGGTGCCCAGGACGAAACCACCCTCTACTCTTTGGAGACTTTCTCCTCTAGCAAAGACTTCCTGCTCTTGGAAGCTTTGGGCAGTTCCACCCTGACGGTGGTCTCACCATTAACTCAGTGGAGGGATGTTTTGTGTTGGAGTCGCGCTTTTGAGGAGTAATTGTAGTACCTTGTGATTTATCTGTCAAGCTTATAAAAAATGTTGCCTTGCTAAAGCTAAAGCACTGATATGTTTATTTCATACCCATCGAATAACTTTATTCACCTAAATGTCCCTTGATTTACAAAGCTTCTAGCCATTCCAACTAATGAGAGGTATTTGCATATTACATATCATGCCAACCCAAGTGGACTAAGTGCAAACATTATTCACATAACATTACTCATATATATTACCAACTTCTGTGGAAAGGAAGAAGGAAGGAAGGAAAGAAGGGAGGGAGGGAGGGAAGAGGAAGATTCTCTTCCTCCCCCCTCTCTCCCTTCTGTTAAACCCTACTGTCTTGGAAGTGACCAGGAAAACCCAGGGCCACATCAATAGCCTGATGAGCAGGGGAGGCTAATGGCAGCTAATTCATCAAGGAATCCAACAACGAATCTATCCTCATGCCACTCCTACTGTTTATCTTTAGAAGGTCTCCCTCCAGATAACCCCGGAGGAGTCTGGTATGTCCTGAATAAAGGCTTTGCCCCAGCCCCACCTGGGAGACAGAGACTCACAAAGGCAGCAGAGGAGCCTCAGACCCCCCAGCCAGAAGAGTTAGCTGACTGCTGAGAGTGATGGTGTCCAATAGCTACTGAACCTTCTAGCGAGGTGCTTTCAGAAACATTTCTGAGAAAAGTTTGGATTATCTGCTTGTATTTTTTATATAAGTAGATATTTCAAAAATCATTTAAAAAGAAAGCTATCATAAGAAATACCATAAGCAGTGGCTTAAACAAACCAAAATTTATTTTCTTAGGAATTAAGAAATCTGAATTCATGGCTGTGTCTGGCTATAGGGATGCAAAGTGTTTGTCTCGGTTTCTCTGGAGGTCAGCATTGGCCTCTCTGGGCTTGTGGTCTGCTCAATCTTTGTCATATTTGGATTTTGGGGGGTTTTGTTCTTGTTGTTCTTTGTTCGTTTGGGCATCACTGCACCCTGATGGTGGGAGTAGGAGGCCCAGCCTTGCTCCTGGAGAGCGCAGCTGGATTTGAACTGCCAGCCTTGTGGGCCGCAGTCCTGTGCACAACCACTGCGCCACTGGGGCTCAGCCTTTCTGTCATATTTGGATAGTGTCTTCCCCCCCGAATCTGCTTTTTTCTGGGCCTCGCCCACAGTTTACCTTCAAAATCTTTGCCCTAAGACATGCCCCAAGCTGTTATAGCTTCAGGAGCATGATAAATAAACCCCTTTTCTACATGAAATTGTGCCTACGGGTGTATGGATTAGAATGTATACATATTTGGAGACATAATTCAGTCCATACTGTATGCGTAATATACGTGTTAAGATTAAAATTACAAGGGTCTCGTGGTGTCTCACATGTAACAGATATTCCATAGATGCGAACTTTCATGATTATTGAAATGGGCAGCTGCTCCTGATCTGTGTGTGTCATGGATAAAGCCTGGTAGCTGAGTACATAGATTCAGGAGACAGACAGGTAATGGTTTTTATTCCTAGGTCTGTGACCTGTTGGCAGTACTTTAAGCAAAATGCAACTTATCAAGGCATCCATTTCCTGACACATAAGATGAGAACTATAATAGTTTCTGCTTTTTAGAGCTGAGCTGAGAATCAAATGAGAAAAAGATATAATATTAAAATTGATAAAAACTTAATCAAATTTAAATTTAAAATACTTTAGCTTGGTGTGTATGTCTACTGCTAAAATTAGAATTAAAACAATTCACCCTATATTTGCTTGCAATGGACAAAAATTCTGTGTATTTCTGGCTTATAGACACATTAGTTATTCAGGATATCTATCAACATACTTTAACTTTATTTTTTAACTAATTTTATTCAAGCTATTTGGGGAGCAGCTGTGAGCCAGTTTGGGATAACACTTGATAGTTCTATTATAATTGGCAGTAGGTCATTTAAACTTAAATGGCTGACTAGTCTTCACTGCATTAGTCTGTATTCCAGTTATTCCCTCCTTCCCTTTGGTGGCATAATGGATTATGAGAAAGCCTGTTTACAGCAAGGTCAGCAGTTGGATCACATTAGCAGCTCTGTGGGAGAAAGACGAGGCTTTTGGTTCCCTAGAGATTGACAGTCTGTAATCTCTGCACCCCCCTGGGCGGGGGAGGGGTACAGGTCTACTCTGTCTTCTTGGGCACTCTAATCAGTTTCCTCCATGGCAGTGAGTTCGTTTTGTTTTGTTTTATCCTAGTAGTTAGCCTTCCCTGAAAGTCCATGTTTAAGAGAATGCCATTTCTCTATGCTCCCTCTAGAAACATATCTTAATATGTTCATTTTTAACGTGTCTATTGCACAACATCTCTGAGTCAAGTTCCATCAAAATGATAGAGTGGACTTGAATGGCTACAATCTTTCAGCAGACTCACCCTCTGATATATGTTGGGCCAGATCTACTTTTCAACATTTTCTGGGCTTTGCTTTACATTTCATATTGGGGGATATCTCTGATATATTTTTTTCATTGGTGGTAGCCCTCTTGGATTTTTGTTATGTTTTTCTGTTTGGGGAGAAATTTGAGTGCCAGTGTTGAAGAAGCTACAGAGACAGAAAGTAGAATAAAAGTTCCTGGCAGTAATGGAGGAGTGGGGGGGAGGTAGTCTATATCCCAGAATTCAAAAAGGAAGAGAATATTTTGAAACTGATTCTGGTAGCATTTGCACAACCCTGCAATGTGTGATTGATCTAGGGGTTGATATGATTTCTGGATTAGCTCCTAATAAAATGGTTTGGAAAAAGAAAAAAAAGAGCTAAAATGGTTATTGGACTGTGTAGTCTTGCTAGGATTAAAGTTTTAATTTGATTAGAGATATCAGTTTGTATTTTTATTTCACGAACTAAATTCTAAGCTTTCTCATATAAAACAACCAAAAATCATTTCTACCCCACACCTCTGAAACAGTAATTCTGTGTCAACATAAAAATGCGAAAATGTTTTTATTGATAAGGTGAAAATAAGCTAAATTATATTAGAAAACATGCACATATACATTAACTTAATGAAAGATACCATTGAAATATGAAGAACGTCCCAAATGCTCATTGACCTAATGCAATTGTTGTGTTTTTGCTTTAATATTTACACTAGGAGCTGAGCCCCGGTGGTGTAAGTGGTTGAGTGCGGGACTGCAGCCCGCGGGCTTGGCGGTTCAAATCCAGCAGCGGCTCTCAGGAGCAGCACTGGGTAGTTCCCATGACCACCAGAGGGCAGTGACGCCCCAAAACAAAAAACAAATACTTACACTAATTTTACTGTCTTTACTGTCTTACTCCAAAAGTAAGTGTTCATGAAGAATCCAAGTTCTTTTTCTGAGTGAATAGGTTGTTTTATTACTACGTTGTAAACATTCTTTATGAATTCTAATAAATGTATCGAACCTGTATTAGGCATAGAAGGAGGCCTGAAGACAGATTTCTTCAGTTCTTTGCAGCTAACTGCAAAGAACTATAGCTTGGGCTCCCTCAGTAGCTTCATGCGTCTGGTGGAGTGCTGGGCTGGAGGTTGATCTGCCCCTGCTCTGTCAGCGGTCCAAAATGGCAAGCTGCCCTTCCTGGGAAGCGTGAGGTGTCTATGTCCATGAAGTTGTCAAGCTTGGGAAATATACACAGGCAGTTTGACTCTGTCCTATGGAGGTTACCACAGGGAGGCAGGGAGGGAAGGAGTGCTTGATTTCCACGAAGAAAGAGCTTTCTATTTTTTCTCTGAAGAGTCCAGTCATACTAGCCCTATAAGTCAGTTCTTTTCTGCTTATGGTATTGCTATGAGTTGAAAATTTATGAGACAACCCCCACCAGAAACATAGAGCATCTAATTCCCAAAATATGCTGACATATAATTAATTCTAACTCATATACGACCCCATATAACAAAGTAGAACTGTCTCATAGAATTTCCAAGACTATAGTCTTCACAGAATTATGATGTCACAACTATCACCTTTACCAAGTCTAAGCTTGTCATTTGTTCTTTAAATTTTAGTTTTTCCCTACATTTTGTTGAAGAATTTCTTTTTTTGTTTGTTTTTGTTTTGGGGCATCACTGCCCTCTGGTGGTGGGAGAAGGAGGCCCAGCCGTTGCTCCTGTGGAGCTGGAATTGAACCTAAATCCCAGTGGGCCACATCCTGCACACAACCACTATGTCACCGGGGCTCAGCGAACAATTCCTTTGATGAACAATTTTTTTTTTAATCTTGATGAAATCCATGTATCAATCTTGGCGTTATTTTCATATACTTTAAGTTTTGTATTAATTCTTCTGTCTGGAAACACGTCTATGCTTTTTTATTTTTTTGAATTGCTTTAGTGCTTGTATTTGGGTCCTAGATCTATTTGAGTTTATTTTTGTATATGAGTTAATGCAGGAATAAATGCTTCCAGCTTCACCGCCCCCTCCATTCCATCCCAAGCCAATTTACTATAGTACAGGTTAGTTTATGGAACCTCAACTCTCTATATATTTCATTGGTCAATATATATTTCATTGGTCACCATAATATCACTACCTTTTTTAATCACTGCCATTTAATAGCTTGGAAATAATGAAAATGAAAAGCTCAAGGTCACTAGTTATTAGGAAAATGAAAATAAAATCACAAAGAATATGGCTCTGGTGAAGATGACTATAATGAACAGAGTGGTCAACGATAGTAAAACCATATTTGTGCCTCAGAGGATAGAAGTGAAATGCATGCAATTCATTATGTGCCAGCCTTCTTTAATCACTATGTTCTAAGTGAATACTTACATAATCTTATAATCCTATGACTATATTCCAGCATGTAAGCCAGCCACTTCATGCCTTTATTATTCTCCACATTTTGGGTATCCAATTTCTATTCTGTCCACTTACTACAACCCAGTGATCATATTTTTTGATGTGAAGAATTTGCATTTCAATTGGAACCTTGGGAATATGCATCCACAAGCAAAGTCAAATCAGGACAGGCCACCCATAAGTCGGCAGCAATGTTTTCCAATTCACAGGCTCAAAATTCTTCTCTTCTTTTGGTTGGGAATTGGTCAACTCAATGTGGACAACCTCACTTAGCCTCACCAGGGTGCCCGTTGGCCACCTCACCTTTCAATCATGTGCCCATCACAAATTCTCAACAACTCTAGCTCCCTTGTGGTAGGTCATGAACTTTAGACCAGCCTACCCTCTCTTGCTCTCTTCTTCTCCTCTAGCCCCTGTGAACCTTAATGATGACTTTCAGCAGCCAGACTTAACCCTTCTTTTTACTGCTGTATTTCTCCCACTTCTATTCAACAAGAGGATCAAGGTAGCCCCCTAGCAAGCATTTCAGGCTGCCTGCAGGCTCCCATTAATGTTCAGTCATAGAGAAAAGAGTTTTATATCAAAGAGAAATTATATCTTAAGAAAACATCCCAACCCAGTCCAGATCATGTCCATAAAGTCCAATATTAGTCCATATGTCTGACACTAGTTCATACATTCCTCTTTTGACTGATGAAGCATATACAATAATGCTCAATGCAGGGAACTCATAGGCCAGCGGTGGATGAGGTGACCATGGAAGCTTCTCATTAGTTGGTGCAGGTCACCCATAGATGACATCAACAGGGAACTCAACATGCAGTTACTCTACACACTGAATTGATCAAGGTGCATGAATATCTCAAAACTATCTAAGAACTACTATAATCACTAAATGATTAATTAAACTGGTTTCTCCAGGAACCAGGGTGTGTATTTAACAGTTATGTATGTGTGTATATACATTTATGCATATATATCTTATTGTAATGGTTTTTATTCCTTTTAGTAATTACATAGAATGCTTTCATCTATTTAAACAGAAAGGCAAACATGATATAGCCGAGGCATTCCATACATAATTTTAGTGAGTGGCTGGTTTGTATCTTCTGGAGTGGAGCTGCTGTTAGTAAGCAGTATTGCTGAGGAGCAAAGCACCACTTGGATGGAACCCAAGGGGTGGGGAACAAGTGCCGGTGATATAAAATTAGCTCTCCTGCTTGACTTGCTTGCCCTGCCCATCTGTGTCTCTGCCTTCCTTCAGCATCGCCCTCCTTCAGAATGAAGGACGTTGCTCACAAAACAAAGCAAAACTGTGCCTTGGGAGCAGGCAGGGGTGAGAGTGAAGGAACACATGCGATCCTTAGTGAATGTACAAAGAAGAGAGGCTATGCCACTAGAAGTCTAGTACAGCAGGGCATGGACTTTTTTTAAAGTCATCTCACACCTAGATGGGAGTAACATAAAAGAGTTCTTACACCCAATTAGCATTTTATTCAGTAAGACAAATTCCATACACTGTGCTTGCTGGTTTTCAAGGATCTGAAATAAACATGTATTTCTATTTTTCACATTTAAGAAAATAGTTGTAAGCTTTTCCCACTGCCTGGAAGTAGTCTATGAAACCATTCATAAGCTGGAGTAAAGTGGAGAAATAATAGTCATTAATTTAAATGGGAAGCAGTTCTGTGCATTCCCAATCCCAAGAAACTTATTTGCCCATCATACAAAATAACACTTAAAATGAAAGATAACACATAGAGTAAAATCATCCATAATGTGGCACACTGGTTATATACAGTGGAAAGAATATCCAAGGGTAAATAATAGACTCTTCCATTCATGTAGGGGTATTTTCCAAACAAAATGTGTTAAACATGTCCCTTTAAACTGATTTGTGGGAGGTAAGTGTTTTCAGTAGTCCACTTGTCATAGTCTTATATGTTGTGATTCTTATGAAAAAGTCCCTTAACCATGTGTATTTATTCATGCTCAGCATTGAATTTTTTATCTCCGCAAATAACAAGTTCTGCTCTCTTGAGAGTAGCTCTCCCAACTTCTTCTCATTCCTAATAACTAATCAATGACTGCTGATTTCTTCCTCCTGCTCCTATTCTTGTCTTTTTTAAGTACCAGAGTATACAGCATCTTTCCTTTGATTGACTTACTGTAGTACAATATTTAGCAAATGATAACAAATTATGAGAGATCTATTCAGAGGTTCACCAAACTCTAGGTGTTTTCTGGTTGTTTTAGTTTTATTATTATTAGCCTTACTATTGATCAGTTAAAATTAAGCAGGGATGATAAATGATAATATATCATTGCAGCTTGGATGTGTATCTAAACATTGGCCAGTGATCTTGTTTACCTTTTCCTGTTTTTTGGTTGGACCTTGATTGTCCCCTTTGGTGAAATGTCGTGTCTAACTTTCCAGACCATAACCTTTGTAGGCCGGAACTAACAACGTTTCTTCTTTGGGGAATCTAGAGGGGAGGGGGGTTCTGGGTCCTTGTCATAAATCATCCCCAGGGCTTAGGGGGTCTTCTGTTTAACTTGATTTTTAATGCACATTGGAAACTATTATCTTTGGCTTTTTTACATGCTCCTCCTCCTCTTCACATTCAAGAAGCAAGGTTGTGGTATCTGCACATTAATGAAATGCCATTTTCTTTATATATTCCAGCTTCTTGGATTATTGTTTGTTCAGCATACAGATTGAATATATATAGTGAAAATATAATAAAGACAGTGATTCACACCCGGGCTGATTTTAAACTACACACTATTAACTATTGTTCTGTTAAAAATTACTGACTCTTAGTTTACTGCAGGTTATACATGAACATAATTAAGCATTCTGGAGTTCTCGCTCTATGTGTTAACCTGTGTAGATTAGAAAAACAAATCCATAGAAACTCATGTGTGTATAAGAGAGAGTTTTATATAAAGGGTAATTGTATATTAAGAAAGCATCCCAACACTCTCCAATTCAAGCCCACTACTCTGATAATAGCCCATATGTCTAAAACCAATCTATAAAGTCCTCATCAGAATCATGAAACATGTGCAATGACATGGAATGCAGGATGATCACAAGCCAGTGGGTAGAATGTCTTTGAATCCTGTGACAGTGTAGGCATCTCAGCACTGGCAGGGGTTTCTACATGGCTTCTCCTGGTACATAGTTCTGGCTGCATTAGGGTACATCCATGTGGCTTCTCCTCAGGGATGTCTCACAGGGAATAAGCCTTGTTTCTTGTAAGTAGAACATCTGTAAAGGAATGAGAGAGATACTGTCTCCTGCCTCTAAGGAGGGTGCACCAGATTTCCCAGAATTCTCAGGAGAAGGCCATGTCCACACAGAGTCCTCATTGGCTATGCTCTGATTGAGAGACTAGGCTCCACCCCTTCCCTCTTAATTCTCTCAAGTCATAAAGTGACAACAGTTATGTAACTGCCACACTCTCACAATGTTACTATAATTGATCACGATTCATGAAGTCTGATGGTTTCCCATTTTCAATGAAATTGACTGTTCAAATGCCATTCTTTAGACTAGTGATGACTAAAGTGAAGAGTTTTGTTGTTGTTTTGGGTTTTTAAAGGGTGGAAATGGGACCATTAAAACATGAAGAAAATACTCTTGACAGCATTTTTGGCAATAAACTTTCTTAGAGTTAGCCTACATTTACAACATTACTGGTTTCTTAACAAAAGTTTAAAAGTTAATAAAATATTGAAAATAAAACATGAACCCTCATGCAAAAGGAATGGTCAACTTTGAAATTTGAAAAATAGCTTAAATATTAAAAACAAAATAAAGCATACATTGACTTCTAAGTGTCATTTTGTTTCCTCTACTCACTGTTTATGAAGCTCTAATAAAGCAGTCTACACAACTTGAAGGCAGCATAAATCTCTAAATGTTACCTTTTTAGTTTTAAAATTCCTATACCTATGTCATCTTCTTTTAATATAGCTGTCTCAAAACTACATTATAGATTTTCAGAGCAAAATTCCTATCCTGATTGTAGACAGTATCCAGTCAATGGAAACAAAGTACAAATTTTGATATATTTTAATTAAGATTCTAAAATGTTAGATAAAAAAATGACGTTAGTCATATTTAAGTTCCATCCTATCAAAGGTATAAACATTTGTCTGGATTAATGTGCATTTGAGTATGTAGTTTCTAAGAGACATTGCTTGGTTAATTAGGGTCTAAAGTAATAAGTTGACAATATAATTTTCATGACATTATTAAGAAGTCTAAAAAATATCATTGAAGATCAAAAAATATAGCTCTATCATGCTAAAAGAAAATTAATTTTATTTCCTTTGAAATAGAGATAGGGTAACTACAGCTGAAATACAGAATCCTTCTAAGTTCTAGAGAGAAAAAAATATTCTCTAGGCAGTAGGAGTTTACATATCATGACACATGTACTTTAAACAATTAAATATGCTTCAGTTTAAATAGTCTTTTGTATGATTTTCCTATGCATACACAATAGCCATTTAAGTTGGTCCAGATCACTGCATAGTTCATAGTGAAGTTTTGAAATAACAGCAATAGAAGAATCACAACTTTACTTGAGCCTCATCATTTCTATAACAAAAACTATATTCTCAAGAGTAAAATCAACAAAATAGGAGAAAAACTATAGGTGAGACATCCATTACATGCTGACATTTAAAGTTTCTCTCCTATTGATATTCAGAATACTATATTATACAATGCAGTATTTATCTGTGATATTTGCTATCTTGACATGATGTATGTGTAGTATGAAAGTCACAGAACTTCTTCAGCAACAAGGAACTTTCCCCTCAGTACCACAGCATATTTGACAAATGCCTGGCCCTTTTTCAAGCAACGTACAGTTTTGCAATTATTTTTTCAGTATTTTGTATTTGTCCCCACACTACAAATAGTATAGTATACTTCCACATGGAACTTCTCTTGAAAATCTTCTCAGATATTAACAAATAGATAACGGTATATGTAAGAGACCTTGATGAGTAGCTGGAGGCGTTCTTAATTAACTGACTTTTCCATTTAATTTTAGGCTATATTAAATATCCTAAAGTAATCATGTGTCTTACATTTTGTCAGTGGCAGAGAGTTGATTTATTTGTTTTAAGTTGAAGGGTTAATGATAGAGTAAGAAACTAAAGAATCGAGAAAGAGACAAAAATCCACATTTAGGGTTTAATGAAATATAAACACTTAACATTAGCAGAATTATAGTTGCGTTTTGTACCAGTGATAACATGAAATATTTATCAGATTGTTCAAATTTCATTTTTATTCTTAATGTTTGTAGATTTTGATGATAGGGGACATTTGTTTTTGTAAATATGATTTTTGCATTTTCTGCACATCATAGTTAAATGAAATCTATTGTGAGTATTTATGATCAAGGACATTATAATTAATTTATTATAAATATCTGAATTTTAAAAATTAAAATGATTAGAATTTTGCATAGGCTATTTCTGTTCCTAGGGCAAATTCTAATTTTTAATGCAGCTGTAAGTATTAGAATTTGAAATACACAGTTAAAAGTATATATGGTGAAATGAATTATGAATGAGCCATTATAGATTTGGTGCCAGTAAACTTGGTAATTTTGTGATGATCATTATGACGTGATTTGAAATGGTTAAACTGCAGGCCCCCCGGTAACATGTCTCCAAAGTATGTGAGACAAAGTCTCATCATAATTTCATCCTAAGAGCATTCTAGCTGTACTTCATCCAAGTCAGATTGTTTGTTCTTTCAAGAGTCTGATAACTTCAATATTCTTTGCAATGTCATAATTCAAATGTATTGATTCTTCTGTGTTCCTTATATAATGTCCATCTTTCACATGCATATGAGGGAACTGGGGTACTCAAATCCTCATATCCTGCTCCTTTCCAATGTCCTCAGCATTTTAAAAGCAAAAGAAGGTCTGAGACCCGGTGGTGTAGTGGTTGAGTGCGGGACTGCAGCCCACTGGCTTGGTTTTTCAAATCCAGCAGCTGCTATCCGGGAACAAGACTGGGTAGCTCCCACGATCACCAGAGGGCAGTGATGCCCCCCCCCCCCCCAGAAAAACAGCAACAAAAAATAAAAGCAAAAGATCTGGCAGAATCCTGGTGGCGCAGTGGTTGTGTGCGGGACTGCAGCCCACAGGGTTGAAGGTTCAAATCTAGCAGCAGCTATCCAGGAGCAAAGCTGGGCCTCCTACTCCCACGAGAGCAGTGATGAGAAAAAAAAAAAGAGAGAAAAAAAGGGCTCTCCAAAAATCAGGGCTGTCAGTGGGTTAAGGCTTTTCAGTGAAATTCACAGTGTTGGTGGTGTAGAGGTTAGGCATTGGTTTACAATCCATTTTGTTGGCAGTTAAGGAGAAGGACGGGACTTTCTCTTCGATACAAGTCACAGTCTGGGAAATCCACTTTGACTCAATGGCAGTGAGCTGATTGAGACCCCAAAAGGAGCTGTGCAAGAGCCTTAGCATGATAGGGGGAATCCTCAAAGTTCCTGTCTTTTTCTGACTGTTACAGTTTTCAGTTTTAATAAAACTTCTTCCCAATAAGTTCCCACAATACTTCTGTGTCTCTTGAGAAAATCTGTATATATGACAATATTTTATCTTAGAAGAAGTGACACCAGACTAATCTGAAGGAGTTGGAAGCTAAAGCGATCTCAAATGTTCACCCTTCCATGATGTCATTCTACTTAGGCCACCATCACCCCTCCTCTCTTGCTGATATCCTACATGCCCCTGGGTCCCATGATATGCTGCAAAGTCACATAGCAGCTTAGGACACATGAGGGAAATGTCTCCTGTGGTGGTAGATACTGTTCAGCCCCAAATCAGGAAGAGGTGGGCCAAATGCTGGTTCTAGATCCAGAGGCCAGAGAATTTCAAAGGTCAGAACATATCTTCTTGCTTCTACTGAAGCACAACTAGAAAATAGAGGTTTAACTTTCCAGGTGAAATGTGCAAGAACTGTGCCACAGTGCCTACACAGATATCCGTCCAAGGAAATGAACGGTGTCTTAATCATACCTTCCAGGAAAGTTAGTGGAAAGATGTGCCCAAGGAACAGGGTGTGGCTTAGTTCATGCCTTTTACTAATGTCGAATCTTACTTAATAATCACTTTAATCCTGTCTATGAACATAACCAAGTGTACCCTTCAAAATGTAACTATAGCCACAAGCATATAATCCAAAATTATAACACATTATATATAAGATTTAGAGACCCAGTGGCATAGTGGTTTAGTGTTGAGCTGTGACCTGAAAGGGCAGCAGTTCTAAGCCACCAGCTGCTTCAAGGAGAAAAATAGAGGCTTATACTCCCTTAAAGAGTTATAGTCTCAGACTCACAGAGAGAGTTATATATCCTAGAGGGCCAATAAGAGTCAGCATCAACTCAATGCCAGTGAAATCCACTGACCACAGAGTTGTTTTAAAATAATTGCCTAAGCTTGCTTGCCCTATAAAACTGGCTTTCTTCTCCCAAATCAAAAAAAAAAAAAAAAAAAGAACCCCACCCCACCCCAGAAAAGATGTAACTACTGACACAATGTATGTATGTATGTATGTATGTATACATTATGATTAGAGCTGTATGAGTCCCCAATAAAATGATTTTTGAGGAAAAAATAAAATTAAATTAAATTTAAAAACATATATATTTTGTTTTAAAAAAACTTGTGAGCCCTAGTACCAGTTACTTGGATATATTATGTATATAGCAAAATTTTAAAAGATGGATAAATAAAACCAAACCTGTCATCCAGTCAGTTCAAATCAAACCAGATCTCTCCATAGAGTTTTCCAGGCTGCAAAACTTTAAGGGAGTAGATAACCCCATTTACCTCTCATGGAGAGGCTCATGAGTTTGAACCACTGACCTTACAATTAGCATACGTTTATAACATATATGAATTATTGTGCTGAGTTTAACTGTATGACTTATGATGCATGAGCATGTCGATGAGTTTCTGTCTTTTGTGTCTGAGTGCATACCTCCTATTTATGTGAAAGGAAAACATCCAGATATTGGCTCTGTCAATTCAGGAAAATTGCTTTCTTATGTTGACATGGGTTGGAGAATCTAAAAGCACCAAACATTGATTAGTCTCTAATTTTGAGTTATATGTACAGAATAGGTTCATGGTTGCAGTCCCAAAATTGTAAGCGAGGGAATAAAGAAAACAGATTAGGACTCTAAGAATCAGGAGTAGTTTTATATTTATTTAATGAAAAAATGTCACTTTTTTTAATATCTGAGAATTGTGTTTTCTTTTTTCTCTTATACCCAGGAACATATACACAGTTACTAAATTAGGTCATTCTCAGTAAGTACACAATACAAACAACAATGGTTTACTACTGTATTTCTTAATTCCAGATTCAAACTTAGCATTTCTTAAATTGTATTGCTTTAATATCACAATCTATTACTTGAGAAGTGTGTCTTTTGAAAACATCAAAACAATGTTCCTACACTATTATTTGAAGGCTACAAGTGTTCTTTTATGTGAAGGAGCTCATCTTTGATTTTAAATAGCCAGATTTCAAAGTGCACTGCTCTGTCTTCACTGTGTCTATTTCAGTAGAGTAGGAGAAGCTAACAACGTTGTTTAAGCCTGATCCCTCATCCTAGTTCTTCACCAAATTAAAAAAAAGAAGCCTTGCTTAGCTCTGATGTTTTAAAATATCACTTATTTAGGAATAGGATCTATAGGTACGCTAAGTTTGACATAGAAAAAAGTCCTTTCCTTTGAGCTTTCTTTAAAATAACGGACTGACTACTAAAGAGGTAGAAGGCTGACCCCCAATCAACTACACCCACCGCTCTCGAGTCCATTTTGGTGCACAGTGGCACGTGTTTAATCGAACTTAACCTGAAGTTCCCCTCCCCCAAAATAATAATAATAACTCACTGCCCTTAAGTCTATTCCTCTTCATAGTGACCTACTAGAACAGGGAGACTGCCCCTGTAGATTCATCCTGAAGACTAGCGCTCTCAATGGCAGTGGGAAGCCTTGTCTTTGCCCCCAGAGAAGCAGGGGGTTTTGAACTGCCGACTTTGTGTTATGTAGAGTTAACAGACAAACACATAACCAAGGCTTTGTGAATCTTCACATGAGCCAGCGGCCTGCTTTCTCTCCACCAGCAAGGCTGATTGCTTTGAACAGCCAACATCAGCTACTAAAGGGATATACGTAGCAACTCAAAAATAATTTGAAGGAAAGGGCTAAAAGATGACTAATAATCTTAAAGATGTGTGAGATTCTTTTGGGCTACTGAGCTACTAGATATAAAAACATAAAATCCCATTCTTTAAAGAGTTCCTCCATTATACTTAACTCTATTTATTAACCAACTCGTCTGGGAACATACATGATGTTTCTGACTCTAAGGAAGATGTAAGTTCTAAGTCCCTGAAGGAATTCACTTTCACAATATATAAAAGAGACATTTAAAACAACAAAACCCACCATAAAAGAAAATCACTTACCTGTGCAATCATGAGGTGCTGAAACAATTAGGTATCAAAGAACAAAAATTAAAATCAATGGACCAATTGACTCCCGATATTGCTGATGACAAATGGATACAAAGGCAAACAAAGCAGAAGAGACGATGGTACCCAGCTAACAAATGATTGAATGCCTGGAATCTCAAAGACTTGAAGATAATCGAGTCACCATTCAGCGCAGAAACAGCAAAGTCCACATGCAGGAAGCACACCAGCATGCGTGATCAAGAGGGGACGAAGGGAGCAGATATCGAGCACCAAAGAACAAGAATCACATCATTACATAGGAGGAGGAGAGCAGGGTGGGGACCTAAGGCCCACTGGTGGGTAATTGGTCACCCCTTTACAGGGGAGTCACGGGGAGGAGACAGACCAGTCGGGGGGCAGCCAGGCAGTGATGGTGCATACACGTTTCCTCTAGTTTCTGAAGCCTTCCTCCCTGTCCCCCAACCATCATGGGCCCAACTCTACCTTGCAAATCCAGATGGACTGGAGAAGTCACACTGGCATAGAGGGGAGCTGGAGATATGGGGAAACCAGGATGGATGGGCCCCTTCGGGCCAATGGTTAGATTGGAGATATTGGAAGGGTGGACAGAAGGGGGGGGTGGGAACCAACAGCAAGGATATATACACAAGCTCTTATTTGAAGGACGGGC
>PVJH01036144.1:0-19029 GCA_004026705.1 Nesogale talazaci | reverse complement strand
TTATATGTCTCCACAGGAGAGGGAGAGAGGGACCAGACTTCAACCTGGGTGTGTCAAGGTGTAAAGGACACATACTGGGAGGAAGCATGGAACCAACAGACAGGTTTGAGGGGCCATCTCCATCTCAACTTTATGGATAGTCCCTCCTCCCCCCATAAGAAAATCATAAAAGATGATGGCATTGAAGCTACAGCTCAGGGAAGGAGACATGTATGATCAGAGTACACAGAAGCAATCAATGGGGGAGGAAGAGAGAGTGCAGCACATCCTGGCCCACTGAGGCCTGAAGATGGCTCAGAGCAGACAATGCAAAGAGAAGACATTAAGCCTGGGCCGACCAGGAAACATGATGCCCTTCACTGACCCATAGCGCTATGGGGGACAGCACTGGAAACACAGTGCAGGAATTGTGCCCCATCTGACCCCACCATGATGAGGTGAAACACTTAGACCTTGAAACGTATATTTCCCCTGTTTACCAGCTTTGTAATTAGAGTGATTTTCCTGCTCAATGCCCCTTCCATGTAAGAACTGAAGGAAAACTTCACCAACCAGAAGAGAACAGCGTAATGTACAAGGCACTAAAGCTTGTACTTATAAGTGAAAATCAAAACTGAAATCTTAAGAACAAAATATCTAAGCATTTGCAAATATCTGAGTTGGACTTCCAACAAAATTAATTATGCTCACAAGACATATTTAGTATTACTCAACGTGCCACTTCAGGATTATTTATTCTGAAGGTATTTATTATATATTAGTTACGCTAATAAATTAGTCCTTTTGCACTCTAATTTACCAAAGCCCCCAAAATCAAGTCTGTTGATAGAGTTCTACAGTTAAACTTGTAGAAGCCTACATAACAAAATAGAGCAGCACTACCAGTTTTCCAAGATTGTAAATGTTACCGAACAATCTGTGAACCTCTACTCTGATGGCTAGACTTTAGAGCAAAATGCTTAGCCAAAGCAAAGACAGAGGTCCTTCACCTGCCCACTGCGAAAGAGAAATAATGACCAAGCTTCCTCAGTTATAATAGTCATTCAAGCATTTGTTTGCTCAATTAAAATGATATCGTTTTATGTTGTTAGATGTTGTCAATTTGGCTCTGACTCCCACGGACTCTATGTAAGTCAGAACAACGCTGCCTGATAGTGCAATCCTTAGCATTGCTTTGTTCAGCCTCATTGTTGAAGCCACTGTGTCAATCCATCTTGTCCAGAGTCATCCTCTTTCACTGGCACATTGTCCTTCTTCTGGACTATTCTCTTCACTCCTCATAACGTGCCCACAGTACAATGCAGAGCAGTGTCTCGCCCTCCTCCCTGCTAAGGAACATTCTGGCATCTGGCAGCACTTCATCAGAGATTTCTTCGACCTTTTAGCCATGCATGATACTTTCAAAATTTTCACCATTGCCATTGTTCAAAATGTAGTCCTCAAGTCTTCTTATTCCTCATGCAGCTTTTATTTGAATATAAAAAAATGGAAAATATCATGGCTTGGGTCAAGAAAATTTTGTCCCCAAAATGTTATCTTTGTTCATTAACATTTTCAGCAGGTCGTGTGCAACAGCTTTGCCAAATGCCATGTATTTGACTTCATGGCTGCTGCTTTTATGAGGGTTGATTTTAGATTTAAGTAAAATTAAATCCCTGTCAACTCCAGCCTTTTCTATGGATTGTTGTAATCTTTCTGATTCAGTAGTGAGAACCTGGTTTGCTTTACACTGAGGACTAGTTTTTGCTCTTCATCCATATGTTCAAGTTGGCTTTGCTTTCGGCAAGGGAATTTATTTCATCTGCATAGCCTCTAAATTTGAATTATTTGCAGGAAAATAATTTATTCAATTCAGCTTGAATGGATATGATGAAAATATGAAATGCTCATATGTCTTTTCGAATTCTGTTTGTTTGTTTTGTTTTGGGGGGCATCACTGATCTCTGGTGGTGGGAGTAGGAGGGTCCAGCCTTACTGCTGGATTTGAACCTCCAGCCCAGTGGGCTGCAGTCCCACGCACAACCACTACACCACCCAGGCTCAGCCCATCTTTTCTGATTTTAAGCCATTCAGTAATTTCTTGTACTATTCAAAAGACTGATTCTTTGTTTATGTTCAATTTCCACATGAATACAATTATGTATTTTGAAATTCCCATTATTCTCAATGTGTTATCCGTAGTTTGTCATGATCCACAAACACAAATGTTTTTGTACATTCAACAAAACTCAAGCAAACATCATTCTTATAGTCTCTATTTTCAGTCAAGGTCATTCTGATGTCAGCAATGCTATCCCTCATCCCATGTCCCCTTCTGAATATGTGCTGTTGTAGTGCTGCAACTTTTTGTAGTTATCTTAACAAAATTTTCTTGCTTGTAATTTTTAAATAATTTGTATGATTTTTTTATAATTTCCATATTCTGTTGTGCTTCTTTAGAAAGGACACAAATATGCACGTGTTCATATTTTCTAAGCTGACTGGTACCCAAATTTCTTAGCATAGACTTACTAATGCTTCCACAGTTGCATTAGACTGTTGAAATATTCTATTTGGTGTCTGTCAATTCCTGAAGCCTGTTTTTTTGCTAATGTTGTCATTGCACCTTGGACTTCTGTCAGTGTCATTGGTTCTTGTTCATATGTCACCTCTTGAAAGGGTAGAATGTCAATCAGTTCTTTCTGGCATAGTGACTCTTTTTTTTTCTTGCTATCTTCTTTTAATATTTCTTGTACTATTTAATACTTTCACTATAAAATTCTTCTATAATACTTCTCAATGTTTGAATATTGTTTCATTTCTTTCACCTGGAGCCATGATGGGGGTTTTCTTCAATTTTGAGTTGCTAACTACAGATTTTTGCACACATTTCATTACAATGGTTTAATTTTTCTATTTGAGTGCCTTTTGCAGTTTTCTGCTCAATATTTCCACTTCATCACTTCTTCTACTCATTTTAGCAACTCTGTGCTCAAGTGAAAGCTTCAGTCTCTCTTCTGACATACACTTTGATTTTTTTCCTTTATTGTCTTTAATGACGTTTGCGTACTTTATGTATGATATTCTCAATATCATTCAAAAAATCAGTTGGTCATAAGTGCTCAATGTGTGCAATCTGTTCTTAAGGTAGTCTCTAACTTTAGATGGCAAGAACACAAGTTTGTATTTAGGTTCTTGTGAACTTACTTTATTTTTCTTCAAATTCATTCTTTATTTGAATATGAGAAAGGGGTGGTCTGGTCCACAATTAGTCATTGGCCTTTTTTGGTTGTGTATTGATATTTTGTCCAATGGACACATTCAATGCAATTTTTCTGTGTCTTCATAGTGCAAGGTTAAAGTGTATAGTTGCCATTTATGTTGTTGATAAAGGGATTTGATGTAATTTCCTGATTCATTTTTATCCCCAAGAAAATACTTTCTAACTACTGATCCTTCCTCTTTATTCCCAACTTTCACATTCTAATCACCACTTATTATTAATACATCTCGATTTTATATTTGATCAATTTGAAACTGAAGAATCTTGTAAAATTCTTTGATTTCTTTCAGAGGTTTAGTAAATTTGTGTATGAGTGTACATAAATTTCAGTAATACTTCTATTAGCTGGTTTCTCCTATAGATGTATATATGTATCATAGTATCACAAAGAGTATTGAAAATGTAATTCTCCATGTGGTAGGATGACACATATACAAGGTAGATATCGAAATGTCTTTCTTGTTAATGAATGTGATACCATATAGGTCTATTTCATTTGTCATTCTTGGGATATTGATTTGTATCCCCTGCACTTTAGCCACTTCCAATATTCCTAGATTCAAACCACATTATCTGTTACTGCTAATAATAAATGTTTACAACTGATTATTCCCATTTTTAGTCATGCCTGGCCTATCAGCCATGAAGTTCCCAAAGTTTTTGGATTCCCCTCCCCCGATGTCATTAATTTTGTCTTTGAGGAGAAAGCTCTTCCTCCGCTGTATATTCACTGGTTTTCAACCAGTGGGGCACGTCTTCTGGCACTTTAGCAGACTGTATCACACCACTAGTCCTTAGGATACAGGCGGTTAATCACTTGTTTCTTCTCCCTGGTAGGGAAGCTTGAACCATCCACCTTCTGTTTAGTAGCTGAGCATGTAGTCGACTAAGCCACTCAGATTTCTGGAGGAAGCTCTTAGAATGAGAACACATGCATATAGTATTAGTGGGGATTATTTGTGTGTTACTGTTTAAATTAATTACAAGAAATACTCTGCACAAAAATTAGTTAATAGTTAAGGATGATCTATTTTGATTGATCAAATATCATGCATATTATTTATCATGCATTTTATCATTATTAGATCTAAAATATATGAATGAAGTAATACAATTTTTTTTCTTTTTTCTTTTCACCATCTTTTTCCACATACTGCTATGCAGTAAATTAAATGCAACTTCTCAAATTTCTTTGAAAATGCTAAAAGTTAAGGGTTTTTTGCTAAAATAAAGTTTCTATTGTCTATTCTATCTCAATTTTCAATCTACATTGAATTGCTTATATATTTCATAGTTTATTAATTATTTATAATTTTTCATATCTTATTAAATGCACAAATCATTACAGATCAATGTAGAATCACTGCTCTTTCTGTTATCCAAATCCAGCTCAATACATCTGCTAGACACTTCTTTTTTTACACCACCAAGTTGGCCTTCAGAGTACCTCCTGACTTTTTTCATTCTGTTGCTTTGTTTGCCTTCTTTGCTTGAGGAATTTTCCTTCTCAAACAGATCATGTCTTGCAAGTCTGTGTTTAGGTTCATTTTTCTTTGCATAAACAAAGAAATCATAAAGCATGCCGAATCTTGCAATCTAGCCACCACCAAAATTGACTATAATTACAAATACAAAAATGACATCTGTATGGTTTAGATAGTTTTTCATGACCTTCTGTCTGGAGTCTTGCTGCCTTTCTAGGATGAAGAACTCCACTGACTATCTGTTTTCACTGCAGTCATCAATTGGCCATGAACTTCCTGGTTTGGGTAGTTACTATAAAATTCATGAGAGCAGAAAATTTCAAAAGGCACTCAATAAGAAAAAGTAAAGCACTATACTGAAATGTGTGCAAAGATCTGTAGTTAGCCACTTGAGCAACAGGGCCAGATAAAAGCTTCTGTCTACATTCTAAGCAACACCGAAAATTAAGAAAAACAAGTCGGTCACTGAATTTATATATATAAACATCCATATCAGATGAATATCAAAGCTGAAAGTCATCAGTCTATTACTGTACATTAGGATAATTTGTGTGAGATTACTTTGTATTTATATTTCTGAATTACTTTGCATTGCTTTAAAATTATTGGTTTTATGCAGAGTTCGGTGGAATAATCCCTTGCAATAAAACTTGATTTTATACCAGAGAATTAAACATTCCTACTCCCGACTACACTCACAATTACTGTTATGCTTGACCCATGACTGCGCCACTATGTCATTCTGTATCATGGCACAAAGAAGCAAAACTAGATGTGTTTCCCATTGAATAGGAATGGGGTGGGGGGAGCTGCTCAACAGACTCTATTGGATTGGTGATTGGAACTCCCTGTGTCTGTGAATGAGGAAATGAACAAGGGTGCAGTCATTGGAACAAACCTAAAGGAGTCTTATTCATTCTCACAGGAGCTGACATGAGTTTTTTCCTTTCTTACACTTCTGAAAATGTTAAAGCAAAGACTGAAACAGCTTCCCTAAAATGTTACAAATAAAATTTCAATTCTGTTCTGAAAAAGATGTTGGATGAAAAGAACTAAAGGTCATTAGGAAAGTGTGGTGGGTTTTTTTTTGTGGGGGGGCAGTTTGGTTTGGTATTCAGGGTGATTCCTATTTTTCCTGGAAGTTTCCAGGAGCACCCCGGCTCACATCACACTCACAGTAGATAATGATTTCACACCATAAAGATGCTTCCTTTCATTTTATCCCGTTTTTGAGCATCCTGGGCTTTATGTATGGTATCTTCAAATACACAGTAGCTGTCACTCCACTAGGAGAAATTTCACTAAAAGCTCACTGTCCTCTGGTGAATAGAGAACCAAATACACCAGGTATTTCTATGTGTTTTTCCTCCTGACCCCATAAGTACAACCCCTTTGCTGAAAGTTGAGTGGGTATGAAACAATTTTATGAAGTTGAATTACAGATAGCTTATCTAATTTTTCAATTTTTAATTGTTGGTCCTTGCATTTTGAAGATACACAAGACTATCCTATGGCATATTTTAGCTTGCTGGTTTCCTCCTCACTCCCAAGTTGGTAGAAAATATTTTTCATCATATCTACTATCTCATTTCCGTGAACTTAACTCTCAGGAAAATTAAATAGAGATCCCTATTCTTTTCAAGTGCCAATGTAAGACCAAGAAAGATTTTCTCTAGGTATATGCAGGACCAACCAAAGTTACTTTCCTAAAGTTAATTTTGACTCGAAATGAGCTTATCAAACTTCCTCACACAGTTTCCAATACAACAGTATTTACTAAGAGGGGCTGCCACATGTTCAACCTATGAATTAGTTGGTTGGTTTGAACCACAGACCTTTAGTTTACAAACAAGTTGTTTAATGCCTAAAAAGTATTTTGGCAAAGTAAATCATATCTAACACACACAATTTTTATGGGTTGTTGGTTTAAGTTGCACCCATGTTCCCAAATCATGACAATACTATATACAACAGAATGAGACTCTGATTGGTCTCGCTATCAGCAGCATTTATGCTTGAAGTCCTCATTGCAGCTCTTTGGTTACTCCACCTTGTGAAACATCTTTCTCTCTTGCATTGCCCTCTACTTTAGCATAACATCTCCTTATCATAGGGACTGGTCTTCCCTGATAACATATCCAATGAAAATGAGAGAAAATCTCACCATCCTCATTTCCAAGGAGCATTCTGTTGGCTGTGCTTTTTCCAAGAAACAGTTGTTTGTTAGTTTGGAAGCCGATGGTATCTTTAATATTCTTCACAAACATCATAATTCAAATGAAACCATTCTTTTTTTGTCTTCCTTTTTCAATATCCAATTGTTACATATGCATGAAGTGATTGAAAATATTATGGCTATGTTAGACAAATATTAGTCCTCAAAGTGACATCTCCAATGTTTTACAGAGATCTTATGAAACAGATTTATCTATTCAATTTATCTATTCATTTGACCTGTTGTGTGCTAATTCCTTAGTATTAACTGGGCATCGCCCAAAATTGAAACCTTTGACAACGTCAATCTTTTCTGTCTATCCTATTGCTACCTGTGGTGTAGTTGTGATAATGTTTGTTTTATTTACAGTGAGTTGTAGTCATTGTCGAAGACCACAATCTTTGATCTTCATCAGCAAATTCTGCAAGTCCTCCTCATCTGTAGCCAACAAGTTGTGGCACTTACATATCAGAGATTGTCAATGAGCCTTCCTCATATCCAGATACTAAGTTTCATACAGCCAAGCTTCTCAGATTATGTGCACAGCATGTAGATTTCATAATTGTGATGAAAATATACAGCTGACACACACAGTCATGTATGCTTTTAAAACATACATTATTTCCTTGTCTGGTTTTGAATGACTGCCATTGTTCCATATAGATTCTGCATGAACAAAGCAATGAGATCTGGAGCTCAGATTTTTCTCATGGGATACATAATTTGCTCTTACTCAGTCCGTTGAATTCCTCTGTGCAGTCACTAATCTCCAGTTTCATGTATCTGATTTTCTATGTATTCAGCCAAGATCTATCTG
Source organism: Nesogale talazaci (assembly GCA_004026705.1). NCBI lineage: Eukaryota > Metazoa > Chordata > Mammalia > Afrosoricida > Tenrecidae > Nesogale > Nesogale talazaci. The sequence goes on along the minus strand of PVJH01036144.1, from coordinate 11,251 downwards.
ACATTAGCCATGGTGTCCCTTTTTCCATGGCCCCTTCAGAGTCCAACTTAGATTTCTGGCAGCTCCCTATATGCACACTGCTGCAAGTGGCATTGAATAATTTTCATCAAAATTTTACTTGTCGAAAAATTAAGTATTCAGTCGTATAATATCTGTTTTATGCTGAGTATTCTTTCTTCGAAACTTTCTCTACCATGTGGGCAAGATGTGTGTTGTTTCCAGTCTGTTGGCTAATCATCTATCTTCTGAATGTCTTGAAATTGGTGAATGAATATTTAATTAGCTTCTTGAGACATCTCAGTTGGTACTGCAGCAATTCCTCGAGTCTTACTTTTTGCTAGTGTTTTCATTGCACTTGGTTTTCTACCACTAGTACCATCTGTTATAGATCATTGAAGGAGCAGTGAATTGTTTAATGTGTATCTTCTAACCCAAATTTCTAATCTCATCAAAAGACGCCTCCTGAATGGATCTGGTTAGAAGATGGGAGAAATATACTGATAAGATCCACCTGTACATAATTGCCAATGAGATTCCCTGCAGTGCCATTTTCTTGTGCATAAAACGAGCCCACTGGCAAGCAGAAGCTGAGATCTCATCACCCTCTAGAGGCAGGCTTGGAGCATGACATTATGACCTGATTGCTGTACAGTGAAACTCCTGGAGGCAGGTGACAATTATATCATCAGAGGAGAAGCAGCAGAACCAGGAACCACAGTGCGGAACAGACATAGACTTTTCCACGCAAGGACCATATTAAGATGAGTGCATTTCTGCAGGACACTGCCAGGTGGGTTTGGGCCTTGTGACAGTCATGTGCTTATGTTAATTTTATGATTGAGATGTAAGGGTGGAGTCTAGCCTGTTAATCTGGAGATAGTCATTGAGTAGCCAATGAGGCCTTTGTGTGTGCATGACTTTCTCCTGATATTTCTGGGAAAACTCCCTCACGATATTTCCCTCGTGAAGATGAGAAGCTATCTTCTCCAGTTGTTGGGAGTTAGTCTCGCAGACAATGAACTACAGACAAGACAAGATGGCAGGGTCCGAGCTGCTGCAGGAGCTAGAGGAGAAGCCACACAGCCTTGCCCTGATGGAAGCAGATCTCTGAAGCTGGAGAAGTCATGGGGAGACTCCTGTCAGCACTGAGTTGCTTCTACCACTACTAGATGCTGTTGATGGACCCTGAGCCCCAGAGCGAGGAACCATGAGGGGACCCCTGCCAGTGCCGGGACTTTGCACCCACTGGCCTGTGACTTCATCAGTCAGAAGGAGACATTATAGACTGTTATTGGACATATGAGCTAATATTATACTTGTGACTTTGTACTGGACTGGGTTGGGATGCTCTCTTAAAGCCCTATCCCTCTTATATATAAACAGTACCCTTATATCCATATGTGTGTCTATGAAATGTGTTCCTCTAGTCTACCTGGACTAACACAGGCATTTTACTGGGGAAGTTGGACTTGCTGACCCATGAAAGTGAAGCTGAATACCTTCGGATTGAGGTAGACTGGAGTAGTGTGCCTCTGAGCCCTTTAAGAAGGACCTGGACTCTCTGACCCAAAGAGTTTGAGCTGACTAACTTTAGATGAACACTGACAGTAGAGGATTATGTCCCTTTGGGCTTTGATTAGCAGACCCAAAACTTTGTAACATAATTGTGTAATTGTACACATTTCTCACTGGTAATACAACCTGTTAAATTACTTAAAAACCCTTTAATCATGAATTTTATCTCTGAGTTTCTGTGTTGCCAATGCAATGAATATTATAACCTTGAGAAAAATTGTCAAACATTAAATCTATACAATCATATGTTGCCTTTTGATATGGTTGATTTTCAACTAGTTATTTTTAGTGCATTGGTTCTGTACAGTTCTTCCATCTTTGATGTTTTATGTACCATTCAATATTATACCTATGTAATAATTTTTGTTTATTGCCATCTTTGCACAGTCATCTATTTCTTAGAATATATAAAACATTAACTGATTATCTTCATTTATCATTATTGATCAAAATGAAAGGTAGGTTTAAATTGATTTAACTGCATTGACATATGAAAATGATTAATGTTTTATAAATTTTCAAATTTACATTGTATGTTCATGTAAGTGTTTTTTCCTGGTTGCTGGTCAAACATGCGATATTTTATGGGTATTAACATCATGCATTATTAATGGAACAGCAGTTAAAAAATCAAATTAGTTATTGCTCTAGGCAAGTCTTCTAAATTCTAAAAGAACAAAGATGTCATTGTTTTTACTGAAGTGTACCTGACACAGCCATGGTATTTTAAATGTATTTCATGCCTCATATGCTTTCAAAAACTGAACAATAATAAGAAACCTCAGGGGAAATTGATGCATCAAAATCATAGGGTTGGTGAAGACTATAGAACATTTCATGGATTGGCAGAAGCACAAACAAATATGTCATGGAAGAGTTCAGGCCCAAAGCTCCTTAGAAACAAGAATAGAAATACTTAGCCCCTCTTACTTGGGATATATTTCAGGAGAGTCACGTTGCTTGAAAAGAATTGATAAAGGGTCTGTAAAAACAGCGAAGGTCTTAAACGAGATGGGCTTACACGGTTGATGCTACCATAAGCTCTGCTCCAACAAAGACTTGATTGTGTGGATAGTGTCCAAGCCAGCAGAGGCTTCGTTCTGCTGTGATTTCACAGATTTGACGGCACCTATGAATGAGTAGAACAACATTCTTTTTGGTGTCTGCTTCATACTGCATTCTTCTTTGTCTCACTGTGACTAGTAAATTCTGTTTATTCACATTAAAGAACAGATACGATTTTATTTTCTTCAAATTTATGAAACTTAATATTGGTTGCACAACAAATGCCATAATTCTTAACTTGTTATAAAATTTTTGTTAATGACTAATTCCTGGAAGCAAACACCTTTGCAACCAAAAGAAAAATTGAGCGCTCCTTAAATTTTATCAAAAAAATGATGACTATTACTTATATTATAGTATCATATATTTACTGAAGCTTACCTATTTTTTCTAATTAGATCAATTTCAAGATATCATAGACTATATTCATTGATACACCTCACTCCTAGTTTTTGTCATATATTAATAAATATATAATAAATGAAATGTATTATGTGTAAAATAGTGGGAAATAAGAATTATATAAATATATGCAGTAACCACCCACATTCTTTTTATATTTAACATTTCTCTAATGCGTATATACACTTGAATACATTCTTACATTTTATAATATTTTCCCAGAATTTTTCATAATGGTTTCTTATATCATTATAATTCACTGCCAGATGCTCTTTAAATCCCACTTTAAATGGTTTTGCTTGAATGGTTCTTTTTGTAGTCTGTTGCCATAACTAGTATTAACAACCCACTATTTACCACCCCAAAAGTATTTATCTTTCTTTATAATTTATGTACAATCATCTCTGAGACAATAATGGGTAAAACTTATCAATATGTCTTTCATTTTATTTTACATGGCATCATAAGATTAGAATTTGAGCTTCTCTCAACAAAGAAATGAACAACATATTCAACTTCCATAATAAATTTCTTAGTTTCCCACACTAACTTGAGCATCACAATACCAATGGTAAGAGCAATGTATGCATTTGAAGTAGAGAAAAGAGATATGAAGGTGCTAAGAAGCGGAGACATGTTCCATGTAAAATCCACATCATAGAGTGAATTTCAACTCCCAATAACTACAGAATAAGTCAATGTTGTCTTTTGGCTTTCTGAGGCTGCAATTCTTTATGGCAGTGAGAAGCCTCATCTTTCTTACGTGGAGTCACTGGTGGTTTCAAAGTACTGACCTGGATGTTATCAGCTGAACACATAAAGAAGTATGACAACAGAGCTCCTTAATATGCTCCCAAAACACCAAACTCAGCCCACTGCCATCCAGTCAGTTCCCACTCACAATGAACCGATAGAACAGAGTAAACACGATCTTTACAGAAGGAGAAAGCTTAATCTTTGTCCTGCAGAGCAGGGGGTGTTTTCAAACTGGTGATTTGCAGTTAAAAGTCCAGTAGTAACCAGCATCACTAGTGCACCGTAGTTTGTCTAAATCAGATATATTGGCTCATAAATTCTCATATATGGACAACAGATCAGAGTAGGCTAATATTCTTTTGTTGGAAGAACCAATAAGAACTCAGGATACAATAGAAATAAACCTGACAAGGTCTTGTATCAATTTTAGTTAAAGTTATGTTGCTTGTTGTCAAAACAACTGTGCCAACCTATTTCATTAAGGATCTTCCTCCACTTTACTTCAGAAAACCTACAGTCAGCTTCATTTAGTTTATCACTATAGGGAGCATATTTAATGAATAGATGTGGTTAGCTATTTTATGTCTTTGATTTTTATCAAATATTTTAATTGTAACTCACTAAAGAGGAAACCATCAGTTGTCTGTCAATTTGCCATACTGTCATGGCCTGAATGTTACTCTGATACTAGAAACTATTCCACTGGTATTTTAAACACAAACTGGGTTAGCCAAAGTGAACAGCTTTTGGCAGAACTTGCAGACCAATAATATACTATGGAAAACATTGTCAGATCCTAAAACTCTGATGAGTAGCAGCAGAACATTGTCAACAATAGTGCCAGAAGATGAGTCCTTTGGGCCAGATGACACCAAAAAATGACTGAGGAAGAAATGCCTTTTCTGGGTAAAGCAAAACATAGTGAAGTGAAAGTAGTAAAATCTAAAGACAATTCATCTGTTAATGCAGCACAACACAAAATGAGAAGAAATAGTTGCAGACATCTATGCAAAATTGGAACTTAGAATGTATGAAGTATGAGTCTAGGAAAATTGGAAGCCTGTAAAAAATGAAATGGTCTTATATTAGACATTAGTACTGAAATGGACTGGTACTGGACATTTTGAATCAGAAATTTGTGATATTAGCTAGTAATGAAGAAACAAGAGAAAGAGATGTTCAAGATCTCTCATGAAATACAGTGTTACCTTTATTAGGAGAACACCTATCTGGTACAAGAAAGTGCAGTTAATACAACTATTCTTCAAATTTATGCACCAACCACTAAAGCTAGTGATGAAAAAGTGGAAGAATTGTAAACATGTCTTCAGTCTGAAATTCATCAAACATGTGATACTCACTGGAGACTTAAATGCAGAAGTTAGAAACAAATAGGAAGAAATATTACTTGGAAAATAAGTCCTTGATGATGGAAACAAAGGTGGACATATGATGAAATTTTTCAACATTAACCATGTCTTCATTTCTAGCATCCTTTTTCTAACATTTTCATTTTAACATCAACAAATGGAATTTTCCAGCAGAAATACACAAAAATTTAACTGATTACATCTGTTAGAAGAGCAAATATAGAATCTTAATATACGCAATTAAAATTGGATCACAGATATGCTATCCAACAGACCAGATCTAAGTTCAGTTTGAAGCTTCAAAAACTTAAAAGGAGTCCATAAGAGTCAAAAAACTACATTGATTATGTCTCACCAGCATTTGTAGGATATCTTAAGAACATATTTGATGCATTAAACACAGTAACAAAAGATCTGAGCTTTGGGATGACATCAAGTACGCAAGAAGAGACGCTGAATCTTACTCAATGTTAGTTAAGGCAAGTAGAAGAAATGATGAGGTAAAACTGCCGAAGTAAACCAGTTGTTCTTAGCCTATGGACAAACAGGTGGATTCTGGGCTCCCAGTTGACTGTAGTGCCAATCCAAGAAGAGTAAGCTTTTATAACATGGCCCCTGCTTGGTTCTCAACTTCACAAAATGACTGCTAAAGGTAAGGCTACTACAGCAAAGTGAGGCAAAGAAAGCATATGGTATCAATTCTCAATTGGAATAGTGCCTGTGATCTTAAATGCTTGTATTAAAACAAGCAGCCATCTAAGAAAGGCATCAACTAATTTGCACTAAAATTATGATTCAAAAATAAAAATAAAATCCAAATATATTGCAGCGATGTCAGAGCTTAAATTGTGAGCACTCAATTTATAGAAGGCTACGGAGGCGAGTGGGAGCCCACAATCCATCTATGGGAGCGGTTTTCAACCTGTTGGTCACAACTCCTTTGAGGGTTAAATGACCCCTTCTCAAGGGTTGTCTGATTGATTACAGTAGCACAATTAAGTTATGAAGTAGAAACAAAAATAATATTATGGTTTGGGGTCCCCACAACAGGAGGAACTGTATGAAAGGGTCACCACATTAGGAAGGTTGAGAATCCCTGTTCTTTGAACTATGTAGTCAGATTAAGCCTCTGGCAGATCTCTTTATGCCACAGGCAAGGTACTCAAAAGCTTTACTATCAGAGATTATTGTGAACTTGATCATGGTAGAACAAACCATGTAATAATAGGATCCTTGGTCAGTTGGCCCAGCTTGGATTTGTTGTAGGCTGAAGTATTTCTTCACCTGTTTCAGAAAAATAAATTGATTCTCTGGTTTTGTAAGTATTGATCTCAGTTTTTTTTCTTTATTCAACTTTATTTGTATTTGTACCTTTGTACTATTATTATTATTTCCTGCTATGGTTTTGATTTTTTTGTGTGTTTTATAGCCTTGTTGCAATTTCCAGTTTGTAAAACACAGGACTGGATGCTGAAAGTATATAGGGAAGATAAAAAAGAACAAACCCAGAGTCACTGTACCATAAAGAACTAGTTAACTTTCAACTATTTTAGGAGGTACTATATGATCAAGCAAGGATGGTGTTGAAGAATGGCCCCCCAAGTTGCATTGAATATATTAATTAAATCAAGACTCCAGTAATTGATGGAATATCAATTCAAAAGTATCAACAAGCTGTCAACACCTTGGAGGTACTCACTGGGGTATGGCAGGAAATTTGGATGACTACTTGGTCAACAGATTGGGAGAAAAACATATTTGTATCCAATTCCAAGGAAAAGTGACCCAGATGAAGGTTTCAATTATAGAACAATATCTTTTATACCACATTCCAGTAAAATTTTGCTGAAGATCACCGAACAAAGGTTGCCTATGTATACTCACAGAGAGCTGCCAGAGGTTCAGGCCAGATTCAGATAAGGATGTAGAACTAGGGATATCATGTCTAACAGAAGATGCAACTTGACTCTGTATTAATCATGCAGAGACAATTTATTATGTGGATCATAACAAATCAGACAAGCTGTATAATATGTGTGGCAGTCATGTGCTTATTTTAATTTTATGATTGAAGTGTAGGGGTGGAGTCTAGCCTGTTAATCTGGAGATAGTCACTGAGTAGCCAATGAGGCCTCTATGTGGGCATGGCTTTCACCTGAGACTCCTGGGAAATCTCGCGATAATTCCCTCGTGAAAATGAGAAGCTATCTTCCCCAGTTGTTGGAAGTCAGTCTCAGAGACGATTAATCACGGACAAGACAAGCTGGCAGCGTTCGAGAAGCTGGAGGAGCTTTGCCCTGATGGAGCCAGACCTCTGAAACTGGGGAAGCCAGATGGAGACCTCTGCCAGCAATGAGTTGCTTCTGCTGTTGATGGACCCTGAGCCCTGGAGGTGAGGTGCCCTGCCAGCACCGGGATTCTGTACCCACTGACCTGTGACTTTGTGAGTCGGAAGAAGACTTTGTAGACTGATTTCGGGCATATGGGTTAATGACTTTGGACTGGACTGGGCTGGGATGCTTTCTCTATGTCCCATTCCTTTTGTATATAAACCCTTTCCTTATATCGAAATGCATGTCCTTGAATTTGTTCCTCTAGTCTACCCGGACTAACACAATATGAAAAAGTGTAGCATCAAGTGTGGAGGAATGTTTAACAATGTTTAATATTCAGATGTCACAATCTGGCTTGCTGAAAGTGACCTGAAGTACTTGCTGATAAATATCAAGGATTGGAGAGTTCAATATAAATTACAATTTAAGGTAAAATTAATTAAAACACATTTTCACAAATGGTCAGTTGGTGACATATGATAAACTAAGAAAAGACTGAGTTTCTTAATGATTTAATCTTGCCTAGATTTATGACCAGTGCTCATAGAAGCAGCAGTCAGGAGAAAAAAGTGACATATTTCATGGGATAAATGTACTACGCAAGACCTCTTTGAAATGTTCAAAAGCAAGATCATTACTTTGAGCACTAAGGTGTATTTGACACAACAAATGACATTTTTAATAGCATTATACTCATGTGAAAGTTAGAAATTGAGTAAGGAAGAGCAAAGGAGAGTTGATTTATTTGAATTATGGTGCTGGTGAAGAATATAGAAAACATTATGGACTGCAAAAGAACAATCGAATCTTTCTTGAATGAAATATAGCCACAATGCTCATTAGAAGACATGACGGTGAGATAACATTTCACATATGTTGGACAAGTTATCAGAAGATATGAGTCCCTGAAAAAGGACTTTGTACTTGGCAAGTAGAGAAGCATCAACACTGGTAGGTCCTCAGCAAGATGGAATGACACAATGGGCGAGAAAGTGGGTGCAAACATCGTGCTATCGGTGAGGACGGCACAGAGCCACGGAGGGTTTCACTCTCTAGTTCACAGGATCACTGACAGTCAGAATGGACTCCATGACAGTTCACGAAGACGAGAAAGGAAAAGTAGGGGTTTCCAGGCACAGTTAATACCCAAGAGCAACGATTTATTGGAGGAATGTATAAACCTCATGGTGGTCAGAAAGTATAAATCTGAAAATAACACTAAACCAGGGAGTCTTTGTCTTTTTAACATTTTGAAACATTGCAATTTTCTTGAGGCATTCTTTTAGTATTAATGAATGACTATAAATTTTAATATTTATATATAAAGTTTAAGTAAATATTTAATATGATAGTATGCTACAGTCATATTTGGCTTAAATCGATATATTAAAGCAAAATATAGGAAGATGATTTTCAAAAGAAATATTTGACTGAATATCTGCAGTCTTATTTTGGTATGAAGTTAGAATGGGGCCATAAAATGTGTGGCCTTGGGTCACTACTGAGTGGAGCTGAAGTCTCAGTGCCTAATGGCAGGCATTTTAAATTGTGTTAATAATGCTTTCAGCCATTTCACTTTATTTCAGCAAATATTAGCTGCAAGTTAGTTTATGCAAGATAACTCAATATCTTAACTTCTTAGGGATTTTGCAGGTAACAAAATTGCCACAAATGGTTAGCTTTACATTATAAAGTTTTTAAAGCTCACAGGTTTAAAGGCTAAAAGTACGGTCAGTTATTCAAGGGTGTGGATTCTTTCCTTGCCATTAGTTCTGAGTGTTCCTTGGTTCCTTGATTTGTTGATAATCTCACATGATGTCCATTTTCCCCAGTTTCTGTGTGCTTCTATGTCTCAATCTATTTGCATAATTGAGAAATAATTAAATTTAGATCTTACCTTTTTCAGATCTCATCCAAAGTCCATAACAGATCCTATTTCCAAATAGAATTACATTTACAGGGAGAGACGTTAAGATCCATCTACTCAGTGGTTCTCAACTTCCCTTTTATATAGTTTCTCATGTTCTGGTGACCCGCAACTGTATTATTTACATTGCTACTTCATAACTGTAATTTTCCTACTGCTATAAATTATAATATAAATATCTAATATGCAAGAAATATTTTCATTGTTATAAATTGAACATAATTAGAACATAGTGATTGATCCCAAAAACAATATGTGATTCCATATGGTGAAATATTTATTTCTAATGGCAAATAAGTGAAATTTTGTCATAAAGCAGGGCGTATCAACAGGCTTCATGCAGGGTACTCTTAGGTGGATGCAGCTACATGTGGGCTGACCCGCCTGGAGACAGCTAGAAGAGCGGTGTCTCAGTTCCCAAAACCAAAAGGTGTGTTTTTCAACAGCCTTTGGCGACCCCCTTGAAAGGATCACTCAAACCTGAAAGATGCCGTGACCCACCCATTGAGAACTGCTGCACTACATACTTTTGGCAGACCAAATCCCATCCATAACCACAGGAATGGTGGAGATCAAACTAAAAGAGAAAAGGAGTGTTGACTATCACCTTCCTTTACAAAAACTTGTGAGAAATATAGTGGTTTTGCTAACACTTTAACTTTTGCATCAGAAATTATATTATAAATTAACATTGTAGCTCTTCATTGGAAGCTTTCAAGAACAAAGCAACCAGGGTAACAGAAGCAAGAACAGAAAAGTGGCTTAAAGGAATATTTTCTGCTATTTATTGAAACCTAGTTTGAATTATTGTAGAAAGGAAAATGCTTGACAGAGCTGATGGACCAGATATATTTCTAAAAATAGGAGCATGTATGAGAAACAGGAGACCCTTAAATTCAATGATGGTAACAGGTGCAGCTTTAATGAAATACATTAGCATGTTAAGATAAACAAAGCTAAACATAGTCAGATGGATAATGATCAACATCTTTATTTACTGACTTTCACAGTAAAAACCAAAGCACTTTTAAAACGAGATGTTCTGTCTCAGAAACGCTATTTTAATTCTCACAGATTTTACACCATCATTGCTCTATTTTTAAAATCTACACATTTAGAACATGTATAGCTTGCAAATTAGTTCAATGTTTAAATAACGTAGTATTTTCACAGAGTAGTTATTCACAGGCCAATTTCTCAGTGTATTTATAGAGATCACACACTTGCAGGTGATATAATCCTGTGGAATTTCTAAGAAATTACCATATGAAACTGTCTTCCCAAATACAGCCTGGGAAACTCTTTCAGTTAGTTTTCAGGTGAGTAGCACTAGGAAATTTTCCTTTAGTAGATAATGTGTGGTATACATGATAAATGCGTTTGGCAAGCTCTTGGTATTTCATGCCTTATATTTTTTTGTAATTTTAGAGGGGAAACAGAAAAACAACAACCAAAATGCTACATACAGTTCTGGAAGGTTGTGATTATCTGATAATGATATAGAATCAAAGCCTTTAAAATTGGAATATTTTTTAAAGTGGGATTCATGGTTCCAATGAATAGCCAAATGTCATTTGTTTGAAGCTTCTAGGAGAAACAACAAGGAATTTGGAAACATGGTTAATGAGGGGGGAAAGAGTATATTTTTCAATGCTTAAAATAATTCCATTTTGCAATGACGGAGAGTTTTAAACCACTCAAGTGCTTTCAATATAGAATTTTGTTACTCACTGCCAATTAAAATGCTTCTGTAGCTAAGTTTTTAGGCCATATTATTTTGTGCTTTGTAGATGCCATAGGTTTTGCTCCACCTCATGTTCAGC
>PVJH01036143.1:0-13391 GCA_004026705.1 Nesogale talazaci | reverse complement strand
TTTAAATACTGCGGAATAAATTACTCTGCCGAAAAATTAGCGATGCTCTCCTACTTCAGACGCTGCTCTTACCAGAAGAGCATAATGAAATATATCGCATATCAAGTCACCCTTTCCTCCAACTATTATTATATTCTAATGAAAAATTAGGAGAGCGGAGACACATAACCCTCAAATGGGAGGCATGAAAATGAGCCCGAGTGGATTTGCTCTAGGATTGAGCCATGCAAAGTCTCTCCAAAATGCACTGTCCATATGGAAATAAGAGCGCTCTCCCTCCTATTTATTAGAAAGTCAATAAAATACATTACAAATTGCGGGAGAAACTGAAATAATATATATTAAAACGACAACGAGGCTGGCCAAGCTAACATCCAAATTAGATGGGCTGTAAAAACGACGTATTTCAGAACGGGAACTGGAAGGAGCAGAGAGAAAAATGGAAGACAGATGACTGTGCTTCAGGTGCTGCCCCCTGTAGACGAGATGCAGAACCACACGCACTCACTGTTCCCTGGTCCCTGGAGGACAAAGGCAGGAGGCAAGTTGGCCAGTGCCAAAGGCTGGAAGGACTGACCCCAGCATGGGGGGAGCTCTGTGGATGTTATGTCTAACCCACAACCCTCAGAGCATTTTCCCCTGCCTTCTCCTCACTGTTCCCCACTTCCTTCATCAAGTTTGGTCCCTAGGAAAACATCTATCCCAATGTCTTTGAAGATGTTTAAATGAGCTGCTTGATAATAGAATAACAGAATTAAACTACAATGCCCTGAACTCCCAGTAGAGGTAATAGCTGATGCTAGCATCCAGGTTGAAAAAGAAAGGGATGAATATCATGAATGTGTCTCAGTGAGACTGCTAAGAAATGCTTAGCATTTCTGGAGAACTATGAACAATAATATTACCAGACGGCACTCTCTAAGAGCCATACATTGATTATCTACTGTAATCATCATACAAACCCTGGGAGATACATTTCCCCTTTGAGACGGAGAAATGAAGGTCCTGTAGATCACACAGCTAGTCAGTGTGCTCCAGGGACTCCCTACCAGGCCATCTCTAATCCTCCATCATTAGGAAGGCAGCCCTGTAACTCCTCACCTACTTCATTGAAAATGATATGAATAATGCCATCAACCAAAATAATTATGAAAATCATCCCAGTGAAACTAAGTTGGCATTCCTCAGACTGGTGCAAACCAGACACTCTCCTAGCTGTCATTATGATGGAGTGCTGGATATATCTTTAGAAGTCTTCTGTCCCCTGTTACATAACTGTAGAAAATCAGGTAATGATAATAAATACAAAAAGAAGGACATCCAGAATACTCGTTAGAATGGCAATACTTCATCTCCTGTACTTTGAAGACATTATCAGGTGAGACCAGTCACTGGGGAAGAACAGCTTGCTTCGTAGAGTGTCAGTAAAAACAAAAGATGGATGGTGGCTGTATCAAGGAGTTGTGACCTTCCCAACATGGTCACTGAAGTCAAAATCACTGCTTAAGCAAATGTGGTGAAGAAAGCTGATGGTGCCCAGCTGTGGCAAGATATAGCATCGAGGGTCTTAAAATCTTGAAGCTAAACAAGCGACCCTCTAGCAGGGAAGCAACAATGCCTACATGGAAGAAACACACCAACCTGTGGCTCATGAGTTGCCACAGGAACAAATATAAGACATCAGAAGACCCCACACAATCATATAGTTGTGAAGGAGCCAGGTCAGAATGGAGACTCAAGGGTCACAAGGAAAAGACAAGACAGTCGGGAGCAGTATAGCACCGAAGGAACATTCAATATTCCTCTAGTTCCTTAATGTCTCCTCCCACTCCCCTCCATGACCCCAGTTCTATGTTGCAAATTGGGCTAGACCAGAGCGTGTACACTAACACAGATAAGAACACTCAACACATGGAATCCAGAACAGATAAATCCCTCAAAAACAATAATGGGATTAGCAATACAATGAGAGTAAGAGGAAGGGAGAGGGAAAAGGAGAAAGAGGAACTGATCGCAATGATCTATGTAGAACCTCCCCGCTTCCCCCCCCCCCAACCCCAGTGAGGGATGAACAACAGAAACATGGGTGGAGGGAGACAGAGGATGTCATAAAATATGAAAATATCATAGTATATAATTTATCAAGGGTTCAAGAGGATAAGGGGAGGGGACAGAGCTAATATCAAGGGTTCAAGTATAAAGAAAACATTTTTAAAAGGATCATGGTGGGCTGACCCCTGGTCGCGTAAGTGGTTGAGTGTGGGACTGTGGCCCACAGGGTTGATGGTTCAAATCCAGCAGCAGTTCTCCAGGAGCAAGGCTGGGCCTCCTACTCTCACCAGGGCAGTGATGCCACACACACACAAAAAGGATCATGGCAACATATGTACAAATATGCTTGATACAATTACTGTATGAGTTATTAAAAGAGTTGCAAGAGCCCCTAATACAAAGAACTGAAATTTAGCAACATTGTGAGGTTAACACACGACAAGGCAGTGTTTCCTTCTCTTATGCAGAATCACTATGAGTTAGGGCTCCCTTAATCCCTAAGGATAACAAAGACAAAGTATGCTATATCAAAAAAAAAAAAAAGGAGGGGGGAGGAAGAACCTTATTTTTTTGCTTTTTTCTTGTCCAGACATGCAATCAAGATTATTAATCAAGTTCTCCACTCAGAGGTTCTGAAAAAATTGTGTTAACAGTGTGAGACAAAAAGGCCTGATCTGTGGCAGATGGGGACAGCTTTTGTCACCATGATAATGCACCTGCTCACACAACTATCTCAGTGTGCCAGTTTGGGACAAAAAAATTACATGCCTCTCCCGCCCCACACACTTTACTACCTAATCCTGCTCAACTTCTTTTTGTTTCCACGAATGAAGAGGAACATGAAAGGACAGTTATGTATCCATGTGGAGGAGGTAAAGAAAAAAACAAGGGAGGTTCTGTCAGCCATCAAACAGATGAGTTTGAAAAATGTTTCCATGAATGGAATTGCAGATTTGACAAATGTAACAAGTGATATGGAGAGTGCTTTGAAGGGATAAGGTTTTTTCCTAAAAGTAAATAAAGAAATAGCTTTGAGAAAATTTCCAGTTTTTAATAAATTTTTATACATTTTATACTAACATATGTGTGTATATATATGTATGTACACACATACATGCAGATGCATAAGTTCACTCAATGACATGTAACTTGACTTCTCTTGTATATCCTTGACTCTCCAGCCTAAAACAGACCTTCAAGAGTTATCTGCATGCAGCCTATAATAGACCTTGAAGAGGTAGGTACCTGTATGCATGGATCATTTGTTTGTAATTCATCTATTTAATTAAAGTAATAGAAATCTTCTCCTCTGTGAATATAAAAGCAAAGCATGCAAGGATGTTTGCTGTTGTTCGTTGCTTCGTGGGGGCCCCGTGTGTGCACATTAGAACAGCTCCATATCATTTTCAAGGTAGTGACTCTTTGGAAGCAGCGCAACAGGTCTGCCTTCTAAGGCAACTCTGGATGGATTTGAACAGCCCATCTTTCATCGTTGTACCAGCTAAGTGCTTAACCATTTGTGCCACTTTGGCACTCCTCAGTCAAGGATATTATCTTCAAACTTGTAACCATGGAAAGCAAATGAAACTTCATAACCCTTTTACATTTAACGTGTCCTAAACAGAACCTGTCCCAGCCCTCATTATCTCTGCAAAAGGAACCATCAACCTCACAGGTTCTTACCCCAAACATGATTATTATTCACTCTTTTTAAAAAATAATTTTATTGGGGACTCTTACAGCTCTTATAACATTCAATACATCATCTGTATCAGGCCCATTTGCACATGCTGCCACATTCATTTCCAAATATATTCCACTTGAGCCCTCGGTCTAAGCACCTCTTTCCCCCTCCCTTTTTTTTAATGAATCATTTTATTGGGGACTCATACACCTCCCTCATGATCCATACATACATAAGTTGTATGCAGGCCACATTTGTGCACTTGCTGCCATCATCACTCTCAAAACATCCTCCCTCCACTTAGGCCCTCAGTACCGGATCCCCATATTTCCCTTCCCCTGTTATTCACTCTTGATGCAACATCCTCGCATCACTACCTCACTGTTGGCCTTTAGTGGAGGTCCTTAACACACCGCCATCTATAAAACCAGAAGAGTCGCATTTGTAGTTCATCATTTTAGCAAAGGCTACAAAACCTCTTCTGTACATATGACTTATACCTCCTCCCTGAAATTAAACTGATAACATGAAAAATAGATCACTATTGTAGAGCTGAAGACCAAACCGAAACTGAAGAGAACTGTTTCCAGATATTTAAAGTGGCCATAAGTTGCCTTGGGCATGTTTTACTAGAGGAACATGGGTGGCGATGATTAAGTGCTCAACTGCTAGCTGAAAGGTCAGTGGTTGGAACTCACCAGGCCCTGCTTGAGGGAAATGATCTACCCATCTGCTTCTCTCAAAATTACAGCACAGGGAACTTTTTGGGAGGCAGTTCTATGCTGTTCTATAGGGTAGCTATGAACCAGATCCACTTGAAACACACATGCTTTGCAAAACTTCCCACCTCAAGTATTGAATCTAAGAGAGAGCTCCTTGGAGAATGTCTAATAAATGTGGTTATAATGAAGCTTTGTGTTTGCCTGGGGCTACGCATTTCTCAGTCATATTATCAGTGGTGGCAATGTTTACCAGTCAGTCTCTCTTCTCATGTGTGATCTACCCTTTTTCCAAGCACCATGACTATTATTACCAATTTATACCTGAAAGAGCAGTTAGTTAACTTGTCCAATAGTACTGAGTGTGTTGGTGCTGAAATTCATTCCAGAACTACAATTTCCAATGCCTGATACCCTGGACATTCTGCAGGAAACTTCTCTGGACAATTCTTCCCCTTGTAGAACCTGTAGCAGATTTCAAATATATTTGTGTACTCGCATGCAACCAATATATATGCATATGCCTGCAAACACATACAGATATGCACAAATATAACCATGCATCCAAACATCTACTCATGCCCTGCAGACAATGCATGTGTACTCCCATACACGTGTGTCCACACACACAACCACTGAGTTTCTTTATAATCACCCCAGAACCAGGCTGTTCCAAAAGTTCCACAGCCACCTTCAAATCCAATCATTTTCTTGATTGGCTCTTTACCCGCCAATCTCTCAGCTAGTGATTGGATTCCAATTCAGAGTGACCAAATATAGACTTTGTAAGACTGCAATCTCAAAGGGAACAGACTGCCTCTTGAGGCTAGAAGCCCCGCCTCTAGCAGTTCTCAACCTGTGGGCCATGACCCTTTTGGGGGTCCAACGACCCTTCCACAAGGGTGGCCTAAGATCATCGGAAAATATATATTTCTGACCGCGGCTCCTCTATTCGTCTCAGGTGGATTTGCCCTTGTACAGATACGTCCACATACAGGTACCAGGCGTGAAAACATTACAGATGCTACACCATGCTTCAAGACAAAATTTCATTTATTTGTAACTAGAAATAAGTATTTTGCAATATATACTTGCATATTTTTGTGTTACTATACTTTAATTATGTTCAATTTGTAAAAATGAAGAGACATTCTGCATATCAGATTCATAACATGACGACTCATAAAAGTAGCAAAATGACAGTGATGAAGTAGCAACGAAAACAATGTTATGGTTGGGAGGGAGGGGCGGGATCACCACAACATGAGGGTCGGGTCATTCGGAAGGCTGAGAACCACTGCTCTAGCCCATAGCTCCCCCAGTGTTTCATGCAAGACCTGTAGGGAATCGCCTGCGTCCTCATTAATGCACATTAAATTAGTCGCTCAACTGTGTGGCACTGTCTCACAATGGAGTCACTGACACCAATCATGGCGCCGCCCCTTTGCAGCACCCCTTCCCGCTCTCACCCCCGCCCTCGCCTTCAGACGGAAGCAGCTTGACCGGCACCTGGGCAGCCAGAGCGACGCCGAAGCCACAATCCAGAGTGGCGGGCCTGGCCGCGGGTGTGCTTCGGCCCACTGTGTTCATTTCGAAGCTGCTGCCCTGTAAAGAAAAATTTCTTTTGACCTGGGCCTGCTCCGCTCGCGGAGAGGAGGCTGCCGAGAGTGTGTGTTATCTTAGTTAAATAACTGTTAGGCAAATAAACGCACACTGCTCAGCCCTTTAAAAATGGAAAATAAATCATGGTCCAAATGCTGATTTTACAGAGCCACAAATCATCAGAAGTATAAATGCTTTTCTTTCTGGTTCCACGTTTTAATAAAGACCCACCTCCACCCGCTCCTTTCCCCTTTCTTTTTTTTTCCCCCCAGACTCACTCAATTACAATATCACTATCAGTTCACATTACAGGTCAGAGATATGGCGCTTAATGTATGTAGAGCCAGCTCTCTCCGCCTAATAACCTGTCATTCGGGGGATTTGAATGTCAGAATACAGCCTGCCGCGGTAATGCTAGTCGGCAGCGCGATGATGAAAACTTTGGACAAATCATGAAGAACATTCCCGATCCACATCATCGGAAGGTTACCGGGGAGGGCCTTTCATTCTGCTTTGACCCCCTGATCTGACAAGTGACACCTACAAAATGAACAGCTCTCCAACTTAAATTGTTTAACTGTAGCCTGATCAGTTTTATTATCTTGCTAATCCGGATATCAGCCGTTTCATCAGAATGGAAGATATGCATATCATGAATTATTTTGACACGGGGACCTTTTAATTTTTGCCAGCAATATTTCACTGCCCCACTCAGGGCCTGCAGTCAGCGAGGCCGCTCGCCTCTTGGGATGTCAGAGGACAGCGCGCTCCTGACAGCACCAAATCATCGGGGAGCTGTAACGAGCCATCGCTGCAATTATGATTATCTCCTGTAGTCATGCATTTCATTACCTCGCGGGCGGCCAGGGCTGGGGCTTCCGGGCAGGCTTCTTCGGGAATCTCGGCCATTTTATGGGCTTGCCGTGCACTGCGGCGTCCTGTCCCTCTCCTTTCCCCTCCTAGGCCAGACGAGGTGGATTCCTAATAAAAACCCAACACTAGGTCGGTGCTGCCAAAGAGCAAGTGTTGGTTCGGGGCAGCGAGCAGCGGTAAAGCAGCGGGAATGGGCCACTGGAAGTTTATGGTAGCGGCGGTTAACCGGCAATGTGGATCGCTATAGAGAGACATAACAAACAATTCATCCTGGAAAAGGCGTATATAAAACGCTTCTTTGTAAACTGCAAAGTGTTAAGAGAATTTTCTGAAGGCGTGCTCTTTGCTCCTTTAGACGTCTTTCTTAATTTCCCTCTCCCTGGCTAACCATTTTCTTTTCCTGAATTTCCATCCTAAGAAGAGCCCCCTCCCCTCCCAGCCCAGACCCCGCCGTCTGCATTCTCCGAATGGTGCTCTGGCTGGAAGCCACCAGCCACGCTGAGCAGCTCTGGAAAGCACAAAGGCAACTGTAGCTTCTCGCTCTCTCCCTTACCCAGCGCCTTCTTTCCCGCGCACCCGAGGACCCCCAGAGAAAGTTTGCTCTCCTCCAGGCTCACCCATAAGACACCAGAGTTGGTATTATGGCGCCTTTCCTTCTTCCTAGTGGCTGCTAGAAACTTCAAAAGGACCCCTGCAGCTAGGCCCCAGCAAATGCAGAAGGTCTCATAGCGAGCTAGCGAACATACACCTCTACATTGCTATATTTAGTGGCGGAGAGGTTTTGCATTGGTCTGCTAATTCCAGGATCAGCAGTTCAAAATCACCAGGTGCTTTTTACTCCCCTAAAGGGGTAAGGTCTGGGGAATGCCCAGGGGGGCAGTTCTACCCTGTCCTATAGAGTCCCCATAAGCAGGCATCCACTTGATAATTGTTTTTGATACATGGTAGGGGTGCACACTAATTTATTTAATCTATCTCATGTTGATGTCTATGGAAGCTGTTTCCAATTTTTAAGGGTTTTCAGACAAAGTTTAGGGGTTTTCAGACAAAGTTCTATCTTTATACATTCCTAATTATTCCTGTAGGCGTCCTGGCAGCATAGTAGGTTGTACCTTGCGGTGTGAACTACAAGGTCAGTGGTGCAAAAGCTGGAGAGCAACATGAGGCTCTCTGCTCCTGTAAACTTGACAGCCTCGAAAATCTAAGGGGTAATTAATTCTACACTGTCTTCTAGGGTCTCTAGTGCTTGGGTTTGGAATATTCTCCCTAATGAGAATGTCTCTTCGTCGACACCTCCTGGTTTGTGGCACTTTCAGTACAGCATGCTGGGAGAGAGGGGAGAAGTATGTACTCACTTCTGTAAGACATTGTCTTGTGACTTAGTTTTTGCAGTGACATAAATCTTTTCTTAGAGAATGACTTCCATTATGAGCATAGACTCTATCTGCAAATCTTTTCTGTGGGTGAGGCTGCAGTGAGACCATCTGCAAGGGGAGGCTGCCTTCTCCATCTTCCTTGAATGAAAGATCCAGGATCTCTCTGAGGCCAAGAGGAAACCTACAGCGTACTGCAGGGCCCTTTCACCCAGCTTCATATTTGCTTCAGACACTGTCTCTCTCCAGCTTCATGGATATGTGATGCTCAGAAGGATCCATGCTCACTTGCTTCACTGCTCTGTTGGCTGGAAAATCTTGAGCTTCTTAATCATTTTGCAACCAGGAACCCCCATTTTCATTTGGCAATGGGCAGCACTAATTATTTAACTGGGCTTGCCGCCACTAAACAGCCTCTTAATGAAAAGGAATCAGTCTTAGTTTTCTTGAATCCTCAAGCCTAGCCTCAGTGTCTGGCAGAAGACTGAATAGAAAATATCCAACAATGGATTTTGAGTTCACACTGAATAACAGCCCTACTCTAAGAGCAGCTTTGACATGACCCTACTCAACACTTGTCCTCATGAAAAGAGCACTGAAGCAAACTGTGGCCAAAAGAGATCAGATGGTCCCCAGATATCAGGAAAAAATAGTGTGCCTGATTTCTTCAACACCTCCTGATCACACAGGCTGGTGTGATTCTTCCATGTGGGCTTTGTTGCTTCTGAGCTAGATGGCTGCTTGTTTACCTTCAAGGTCTTTAAGACCCCAGACACTATAAGGAATCAGACAACAAAGAACAAAAAATCATATCATTTTGAATAAGGGGGAGTGTGGAGTGGAGACCCAAAGCCCATCTGTAGGCAACATCCTCTTACAGAAGGGTTGCAGGGAGGAGATGAACCAGTCAGGGTGCAGTATAGCAATGATGAAACACACAACTTTCCTCTAGAATTTAATGCTTCCTCCTCCCAATTATCATGACCCCACTTCTACCTTATAAATCCTGGTAGACCAAAGGATGTATACTAGTACAGATAAAAACTGGAAACACAGGGAATCGAGGACAGATGAATCCTTCAGGACCAGTGGTGAGAATGGCTATTTAACACCTTATCATTTGTTCTCCCTTTGACCCATTTTAAAATCATTCTAGTTGTTAACATTTCCTGTTTTCTTTTCTATAGATATTTTACTATTTTATTTTGATATTGTTATTGGAGGGGGTTTGTTTTGTTTTGTTTTTGTTTGGGGGGGATATATTTTCTGTACATAAAATCCAGGATAGGTAAATCTATAGAGACAATTAAAGAATCAATAGTTTTTTAGGGTTATGACAAGGGAGGTTGAGAGGGATGGGGAGATAACAATAACAAGGAAGAAGAAAATGATCTAAAATGATTGTACAACTATTTCTAATATGATTAAGCCATTGAATTGTAGGACATGCAGATTATATGTCAATAAATCTGTATTGAAAAAAATGCTTGGTATCTCCTCTCTCTCCCTCTCTCTCTCTCTCTTTCTGTGGACCTGGATGCTGCAACCATGGTCATCCCTCTGGGTTGACTTTGTTCTGATTTGACTGTGCTTATGGATGAGGACTCACAATGTTCCAACTGGAATAAAGGTTCTCCACATCAAATAACATGCTTGTCTCCTCAGAGTACTGGATTGATAGTCTGAGGATTCATCATATCACTTAGCTATGCTCCTGTGCCACTGTACCAGTGACCTCTGCTATGTCTCAACTTCTCGTCTTCTTGCTGTTGCTGTCCCACCCTGTTTGTCTTCCCTGAGGCCAGACTCCACTGTCTATTTCCTTGACCTTGGACAACAACCTAAGTGAATTAAAGGACGTTTAGTATATTAACTGTTCCACAAAACTGAGTTGAACTGAGCCCTCTATATGTCTGGGAGGACTCATTAACTGTTTTATTCCTTCTCGCTATATATGTGTATATACATATATGCATATGTGTATATACATATATATACACACATATATACACATATATATAATCTTAAATGTCCTAGTTTTGTTATTCTAGAAAATCCTGCCTAATACACAGTCCAAAATGTAACCACTACATGACCAGAGCTCCTAACTATAGATATAGGCATGCAATTACCTGCTTATATTTTTTCTTTAATTCTTGGGGATATAGGAGAGCATACCCCAAGGGAAAATCACTGGTTTTTTTCCCCTAAAGGCTATGTATTTAATTTTTTTTTACAAAACAACCTTATCACCTTCAAAGTACTCTCAATCACACCTAATGCATTTGTCAAATCTGCAATTCCATTCTTAGAAACATTTTTCAAATGCATCTGTTTGGACAGCTGACAGTACCACCCTCTTGTTTTCTCCACCTCTTCTAACTTGACAAATCTCTTTCCTTTCAAGTCCCACTTCATTTGAAGAAAGAAAAAGAAGTTGCACAGAGCGAGGTCAAGTAAGTCAAGTGCATGAGGCAAGAAAGGTAGCTGTCCCCGAGATAGCCATGTGAGCAGCTATGTCACCGGTATCACCGAGATAGCTGTGTGAGCAGGTGCATTGTCATGGTGGCAAAAACATTCCCCTATCTGCCACAAATCAGACCTATTTTGTCTCACACTGTTACACAATCTTTTCAGACCCTCTTTTTGTCATTGGTTTTTGTTGTGTTTTGTTTTCTTCCATTGCTTTGTTTTGCTCTGTCTTGTTTTTGTGCATATTATTATCTCTGCAAGTCTAGATAAAATAGGCTGGATAAACAATCTACAGGAAAAAGCAATGGGACCAACAGTTGGGGGCGGGGGGCGGACAGACATGGGAGAGGGGAAAGGGGGAATATAGGAAATGGGTGTTAATAAACCCAGGACAAGGGAACAACAAGTGATTCAAAATCAATGTCAAGGAAGATCTAGGAGTCCTAGTAGGACTTGATCCAGGGCAATGTAACCAAGAGAAATTACTGAAACCAAATGAAGGCTGAATACAATAGTGGGGCAAGAGGAAAGTAAAAGGAAATAGAGGAAAGAACTAGGTGGCAAAGGGTATCTATAGAGGTCTAAATGCAGGAATGTACATAGGTAAATATATGATGATGGGGAAATAGATCTATGTGAATGTATTTATAGGTTTAGTACCAATGTAGCAGATGGACATTGGGTCTCCACTCAAGTATTCCCTCAATGCAAGAACTATGAAACTGACATTCCATGATACTCAACTTCCCTATGTGATCACTGAAGTCAAAATGTGTGCATAAGCAAATGTGGTGAAGAAAGCTGATGATGTCCAGCTATCAAAAGGTATAAGGTCTGCCCATGACCACCAGAGACAATAATGACCGCAAAAAAGATATAAGGTCTGGAGTCTTAAAGGCTTGAAGATAAACAAACAGCCATGTAGCTGAGAAGCAACAAGGCCAACATGGAAGTGCACACCAGCCTGTGTGATCACAAGGTATTCGTAGGATCAGGTATCAGGCGGCAAGGAATATAAAACCATACTACTGTGAATGATGCGGAGTGCAGAGTGGAGACCCCAGACCCATCTGTAGGCAATTGAACAGCCCCTTACAGAAGGGTCATGGGGAAGAGGCAGGCTCATCAGCGTACAGTATAGCACTGATGAAATATACAACTTTCCTCTAGTTCTTAAAAGCTTCCTCAGCGACATCCTCTTACAGAGGGGTTGTAAGGAGGAGATGAGCCAGTGAAAGTACAGTGTAGTAACAATGAAATACGAAATTTTCCTCTAGTCCTCGAATGCTCCCTCCTACCCAATATCATGCTCCCGGTTCTACTAGACAAGTCCAGCTAAAACAGGGGATGTACACTAGAGTTGGAAACGTGGAGAATTTAGGATAGATGTTCCCTCAGGACTAAGGATGGGAGTGGTGATACTGGGAGGGTGGAGGGAGGTGGAGTATAAAGGGGGAACCAATTTCGGGGATCTACATATAACTTCCTTTCTGCGACACAGCCAACAGGGAACGAGTGAAGGAACACATTGGACAGTGTATAATATGAAAAGGCAATGACAATTTGTAAATTATTAAGAGTCCACGGGGGAGGGGATAGGGAAATATGGTGTGCTAGTACTGGGGGCCTAAGTGGAGGGAGGATGTTTTGAAAGTGATGTTGGCAAAAAGTGTGCAAATGTTGCCTGCATACAATTGATGTATCTATGGATTCAAGGGGAGGCGTATGAGTACCCAATAAAAATGATTCATTTTTTTAAAAGGGGGAAGGGAAAAGAAAAGCTGATACCAAGGGCTCAAGTGGGAAAATGTTTGGAAATGAATGAGGCAACATGTGTGCAAATGTCCTTGAAACAGATGATGTATGGAATGTTATCATTGCTGTAAGATCCCCCAATAAAATTATTTTTTAATTGCTTCCTTTCCCCTCCTCTCCCTACCCCTGACAGTCATGATCCCAATTCTATCTTACAAATCCTGCAATACCAGAGGATGTACACTGATACAGATAAGAAAGGGGAATCCAGGACAGATAGACCCCTCAGAAACAACATTGAGAATAGCGAAACCACGAGGATAAGGGAAAGATGGGGGGAGAAAGGGGGAACCCATCATAATGATCTACATATAACCCCCTCCCTGAGGGACAGACAATGGAAAAGTGGCTGAAGGGAGACAGTGGTCAGAATAAAAAATAATAACAATTTATAAATGATCAAGGGCTCATGATAGAGGGAAGGTGGGGGGAGGGAGGGTGAAACAATGGGAAGCTTATACCAAGGGCTCAAGTAGAAAGAAAACATTTTGAAAATGATGGCAACAAATGTATAAATGTGCTTGACACAGTGGATGGACGGATGGATGAATGGATGGATGGGGTGTGATAAGCATTGTATGAGCCCCCAATAAAATGATATTTTTTTTTTAAAAAAAGATGTTCCAAAACTATGTGTTGCCTGAGTGATGACTAAAACTGTATGAAGTTTAGCATGGTTCTACTCTGGCATCCACAGGGTTGGTAGGGACTCGGTGGCAATGATTTTGTGACTGTCTTAATTTCACTGTGCTAACTGTTCTCTCTACACCATCATAATGTCAAACTCGCCTAATACAAACC